>WNYD01000106.1:0-106644 GCA_021396205.1 Sporothrix brunneoviolacea
GCCAGACGTCGAGCTGCTGTGGATGCTGGCGCCGCCCGCCGACGATGCCGACGCGCTACCGGCACCGCCCACCCCGCTGCCGCCGACGCCGCCGACGCCACCATGACCGCTGCTGTCCCTTCTTGTCCGCGCGCCCGCCCCCGACCCGGCGACGCCGGCACTCCCGCCGTGGTAGTACCCGCCGGACGTCATGGCCAGGTGGTCGCGGTCGGCGGTGCTCTTGTTGAGGTACTCGGTCAGCTGCTCGTAGTCGAGCTGCTTCTGCTCGCGCGCCTTGAGCAGGTTCTTGAGGGACCCGCTGTAGGCGACCATGTCGCGCAGGCTGCTCAGGTAGTCCTGGTCGGTGATGTCGCGCAGGCCGCGCAGGCCGGCGGCAGTGTCCTCGACGGACGCCGCAAAGGCGCGCACGGCGTCCTCGACGCCCGGCTCGAGCGTGATGAGCTTCTGGAACTGCTCGGCGAGGTCCTTGAGGTCGGCCTCGAGGTCGACCTCGCGGCGCACGACGCGCGCGACCACCTTCTCGACGTGGTTGAGGTCCTCGTCCAGGCGGTCGCTCTTCTCGCGGACCTCGACGAAGCGGCGGTCGAGGCGGTGGACCTTGGTGAAGACGTTGATGAAGCTGTCGGCAAAGGCGTCAAAGATGCCGCCGCCGCCGCCGCCGCCGGACGGGTCGGCGCCGCCAGACACGCTGCCCGCTCCCACGCCGCTGCCGTAGCCCGCCCCTGCGCCGTAGCCTCCATCGGATGAGGTGCGCACCGAATGGCTGCGCATGGTGGCGTTCCACTCGCCGGACTCGAGAAAGTTGTGCAGCAGCGGGGCGCGACGCAGGACGGGGTGGAGCGAGCAGCGGGTCAGAAAGCGCTGCAGTGAGTAGGCGCGGCGGTTGGTGAAGTCGGGTCCGAAGCGGTCGCCGGTGACGCGAACCATGCGCTGCTTGTCGGGGATGGGCGGCACGGCGCAGGCCGGGAAGTCCTTGGACAGCGAGCTATAGAGGTAGAGGAAGTCGGTGAAGCGGCGGCGGACCGACACTGTGGGTTTCTGGAACGACGGGAACGTGGACTGGGGGAGGGGTTAGCAAGGGGAGGCAGCGAGACAAGTAGAAGGGCAAAAGAGCAGAAGCTGGGGCCGTACATTCGTCGTGACAAGGTATGACGTGAACGGGTTGCTGCCGCCCTCATTTTCGGTCAGCGGCGAAGACACGCGGCATTGCAGGACCTCCGGGCCGAGCGCGCCGGCATCGTGGTCTTCGTAGTCGCCAGCGCCACTGCTGGTGCCTCTCTGCTTCTGCTTCTGCTTCAGCCGCAACTCCGCGCCGGGCGACAGCGGCTGGTCGTAGTCGTTCTCGTCGGCCATGCTTGGTCTGATGCCGTTGCTGTTGCCGTTGTTGATGCTGTTGCTGGTGGTGGTGCCGTCGTCGTCTGTGCGCTGGTCGCTGTTCCAGGAAATGTTGGAGAAGTTGTCCTGGTCGATCACGGCCATAGCGACAGGGGGAGATGAGGTCGAGAGACGGCGGAACAGAGAGGGAGAGCGAGCGCTCGAGAGGGCCGGGAGAACGAGAGTCGGGACTATCTTCTCTCTCTCGGTGCTCTGCTTCGTATCGGTGGCGGTGTCGGCAAGCTGTTGTGGGGTGGTAAAGGTGCGAGGGATGCTGGCGCGAAAGGTGTATAGCAGAGGAAGGTGCGATTGCGCTCTTGCGGTCGCAATTCTCGAGCCCTTTGCGCAACAGGAAGGAAAGCTACAGCCAGCGGGGGCCAGGTGTGTGGTCAGAGGAGGAAGGAAAGGCACACCCGGGCTAGGCAAGCGGGTTCGTCGGGAAAGGTCGACCAAGCTGCCAGCCGCTGGCTTGGCTGGGCAGACTAGGAAGCTGACGTAGTGGCGGGGAATGCTGTGGCTGGTGAAACGGGGCTTGCGTGCGCACGGCTGTTTGGGCTAGCGCCAACGCTTTGGTATGTCTCAGTCGCCATCTATGCAAGAAGACGGACGAAATGAGCTGGGCTCGGCAACGGCCATCGCTGATGCTCATCATGTCAGTATCATCAGACAGTGCCGTGAAGCACCAGCACGGGGAAAGGAGCAAGAAAATTGAAAATCGACAAGAGGTAAAGTGGAATTCTATTTGTGATGAGCTCCTTGTTGCCGCAGGAGCAGTTGTGATTTTTCTAGTCTGGAACCGTCTGTCCGTCCACCTCTTCCTCGAGTTTCCACCCCCCTTTTTTTGTTATCTTTTGGTCCGATTTTTTTTCTTGGTACTTGTACAGAAGATGTATCCAGTATATGTTGTAAAACCTTTGGTTGCCCCCTTTTTGTCCCAACATGATCCGATTCAAGAGAAATGCAGAAATGCAAATGCAGAGATACAGAAAGATACAGAAACATAGGAAATGTGGAGGAAAAAATACAGAAGGAAATATAATGCGTTGTGCGTATGAGTTGGCGTTGCTGTTGTTGATGTTGTCCAAAAGAATGTCATGCCAATACAAGGGCGGGAGAAAAGAAACATTCTACTCGCTCTTCTTGCTTTCCTTGCTTGCAGGCTCTGCCTCTGGCGGCGCCTGGCGGGCGGCGTCGGCCTTGTCCTGCTCGGCTTCGGCGGCCTCGCCAACCTGGGCGTCGGCGTGCATCTGGCGCTCCTCTTTCTCGTCGATGTCGTCGACGTCGCGGGGCGTGGCGAAGCCCGTCTCCTGGTTCGACTGGTTCTGCTCGGCCTCGTCCTCGATCAGCTCCTCCTGCTCCTTGAGCACCTCGAGGCGCTGCTTGTTGGTGGCGGCGCCCTCGGCGTTGTGCACCTCGAGCTCGATCTCGTGGAAGAGCTCCTCGGGGATGGACGACAGCACGCCCGTCAGGGCCTCGATCTGCGTCTCGGCGGCGCTGATGCTCTCGCTAGACGACGACGTGGACGTCTGGCCGTACATGTAGGCGTTGCTCAGAACGAGCAGCGTGGACGGCACGCCCTCCTTGAGCCGCAGGTCGAGCCACGTCTGCAGGTCCTCGCGCAGGCGCGCGGGCGACACGCCGTACGACTTGATGCCGCGGCTGGCGCAGGCGGTCTGCAGCTCGAGAACGGTCAGGCTGTCGACACCCTCGTAGCTGATGGCGCGGTCGTCGCGCTTGATCTGGCGCATGCGGTGGCGGACCTGGTAGCGCAGCATCATGTCGGTGCCGAAGGTGTTGAGGTTCAGGTACCGGCACATGGACACAAGCTGGGGCCGCGACAGGTTGTCGAGCGTGACGTCGTCCCGGAAGATCTTGCACACCTTGATGACGTCCTCGGCCGTGGGCTTCTCGCCCGTGGCGCGCACCTTGCGGAAGAAGTTGCTGAACTCGACGCGCTGCGTCGTGGTCGCCTGGATGGGCAGGCCCGTCTCCTTCAGGGTCTGCCGCAGGAAGCCGCTGACCTCCTTGCGCGTGGCGCGCAGGAACGACGCCTTCTTCTCGCGCGACGTCTGGCCCTCGTAGGTGCTGGGCAGCAGGTTGGGGAACAGGCGCAGGGCCACGGGCAGCAGCAGCTCGGCAAAGGGCACGATGACAAACACGGAGAAGGGAACCAGGCGGCCCAGGTCCTGGACGGTGCGCTGCAGCTGGCGGTTCTCGCGGCGGGTGAGCTCGTAGCCGGCGGCCATCTTGACGGCCAGGCGCGTGCTGATCTTGACCTCGGTGGCCAGCAGCTTGGTGCCGTCCCAGTAGTGCTGCGCCTCCTTCTTGATCTTCTGGCCCAGGGTCAGCTTCTTCTCCTCCTTCTTGGCGTCCTTCGCCTCGAGCTCCAGGCCCGCATTTGCGGCATTTGCGGCAGCGGCGGCGGCGGCAGAAGCAGAAGCATTCGAGGACGACGTCGAGGCGGCGGCGGAAGCGCCTGTGGATGATGTCCGGGCGACGGTGCCGGGGCCAGCGGGGGTCTTGGACTGGGTGGCACCGGGCGCCTTGCTGGCGGAAGCCGACGCTGCCGTCTGGCTCTCCTTGGGCAGAGGAATCTTAGCCTTTGCCGGATCGAAGCCAGGTGGCGGGCCGGACGGCGGGCCGCCGGCGGATGTGTGGGGCTCTGTGGAAAAGGCGCGCATGGGCACGAAGAGGGCGAATGCGACGTTGTTGCGGGCGGCAAGGGTGCGCGAGTTGTGCAGAAGGTGCATCGAGGTTGCGCGCATGGCGGTCCGGGGCATGTTGCGGCCTGGCCAGAGTGTTAGTTAGAGGGGGGGGGTGGTTGCGGTACTTGAGCAAAGAAGGGGAAAGGCAGCATACCGCGACCCAGCAGAGGGTTGTTGACGGCCGTGGCCCGACGGGCGGCGTTGATGGAGACGCTCATGATGGCGCAGGGGACGAAGGAGCGTGAAGAAGCGCAGCCGAGAGGTCAAAGTCGCAGCCTCAAAGTATCGTATAAATGCACGGGGAGACGCGCACGGCCGAGGAGCAGAAAGACGGCAGGAGAGCAGACAGGACACAGAAATGCCCAGACGATGAATCCCGCGGGTGTTCTGCAGTGCGTGCAAAACGTGGTGATGGCGGGCGAGGGCGGTTTGTCTGCGTGGGTGTGGTGTTCGGGGGAAGCGGGTGGCAGCAGGGCAGATGAAAAACGGCTGCCGCAGGAGGCCAGAAATGGCCCAAAAGAGCGAGTCCAGAAGCCCCCGTCTCGGGTAATAAGCCCCAGGGCGGCCGTAATGCGGGCAGGACCAATCGGGGCCGGTCGCTGTGGTGCTGAGTGGCCATATTCTGCGCAGTGGTCACGTGCTGTTTCACCTGACTGTGCTTTCGGTGCCGTTCTCCTCGCTGTCTGCGTTTCCGTGCCTGTTCCAGAAGCAAGGAAAAGTGGGCCGCACGCCCGAGCAGCCTTTCACAAGCAGCGCAGGCAGCACGCAATCTGCGCACGGCGGACGCCTCGGCCACCTGCTGAACAATCCGCAGAGCGTCCGGCCGCCTCGGTGTTAGCCTGCCATTGTCTCCGCACTGCTGCTGCTGACGAGGCGTCGCCACTGTTGGAGCGATTTGCGGCTTTTCCCAACAAAACGCGGCGCACAGCACTGAGGCAGCAAAGCGCAGGGCCAACAACGGGCGAGAAAAATTAATCGCATTGCGAGATAATCTCCAGACGCCCCCCAACTCGTCTCGAGCGTCCAAAACGCCGACGGAGCTGCCCCCCATCGTCACTACGCCGCGCAGAGATAGCAGATAGGGAAAAGGCACACGGAAAAGGCGCACGGGCAGCCAGCTGCGCGCCGGGGTGTTCTGCGCCCCCCTTCTTATATGTACTTGTATCTTGCAACGTGCTCCGTATTGCTCCGTATCGCTGCCTGTGCTGTCGCGATCATATGCCAGCAAGAGATCCTGCAAGGTATCTCTCCGGAGAATCCCATCATATCATCCAACTGTGGCCTGGTCTCCTCCTGTGCGACGCGCCGCTCCGGCTGTCCGAGGCTTCCGCATAGGCTCGCATATGCGATCCCTGTGTCCCTCTCACATGTTTTTTATCTTCCGCTTGCCCTGCTGGAGCCTTCCTGTGCCTGTCGAGGACGCCCTGTGGCCGTCCCGTCGCCTGTGTCGCGCGCGTGGGCCACCCGTTAGCTCCCAGCTTCCCCACACGGGTGTCGTTTTCGCAGTGCATTTATTGATTTGATCCACCCAACGACCCCCCCCCCCTTCTCGCTGCTTTGGTTGGGATCCTTCCCCTTCCTTTTTCTCCCTCTCCCCCTTTCTGCCCACTACGTCCTCTTCTCTCTTTCCTCCTGTTTTCTCCTCCCGTCGTCTCCTCGTCGCCATCCTCGCGAGCACCATGCGCCTACGCAAAGCCGCCCGTGTTATCCTCGTCGGCGCGCCGGGCGTGGGCAAGGGCACGCAGTCCGAGCGCCTGCTCGGTCGCTTTCCCCAGCTGGCCCACCTGAGCTCGGGCGATCTCCTCCGCCACAATGTCAAGACGCGGACGCCGCTGGGTACGTCTTCAGAAGTGCTAGGAAGTCCTAGGAAGCGCTAGGAGGTGCCTCCGTACTGACCGGCTGGCTGACCATCTGCAGGCATCAAGGTCGAGGGCACCATCAAGGCCGGCGGCCTCGTGCCCGACGACCTCATCCTGCGGCTCATCCGCAACGAGCTCAGCACCCGCGGCTGGCTCGTGCGCAGCGGCCAGCCGCCGATCATCACGCTGACCTCGACGGGCCTGTCCAGCAGCGACGGCGAGCGGTCGGCCGCCGCCGCCGCCGAATCCGACGCCGACGTGGCCGCCTTTCTCTCGTCGCACTCCTCCCCCTCTTCCTCCTCGTCTACGTCAATGTCGCCCTCCGCCTCCCCCCTGGGCGCCGTCGCCAGCCTGTCCGACGACCCCGCCGCCTCCTTCCTGCTCGACGGCTTTCCCCGCACCGCCGGCCAGGCCGCGCAGCTCGACGCCATCGTGCCCATCAACCTGGTCGTCTCGCTCAAGACGCCCTTCTCGGTCATCCTGGAGCGCATCGGCGGGCGCTGGGTGCACGAGCCGTCGGGCCGTGTGTACAACGAGTCGTTCAACGCGCCCCAGGTGGCCGGCCGCGACGACGTCACGGGCGAGCCGCTGGTGCGGCGCGCCGACGACAGCGAGGCCGTGTACCGCGCGCGCTTTGAAAAGTTCGAGGAGTCGAGCGCGCCGCTGCTGGACCACTACGCGCGGCAGGGCGTGCTGTGGGAGGTCGATGGCCTGAGCAGCGACGAGATCACCCCGAAGCTGTTTGCCGAGTTTGAGCGGCGGTTCTGTGGGCCGGAGGAGAGCTGAGAGGGAGGGGGAGAGGGAGAGAGAGAGAGAGAGAGTTCTCTTTTTGGACTAACGACGCAACGGAAGGACACGACCAATCTCGCGGGCTTGCTTTTATTTGTTCCTGTTTTCTTTGTTCTTGCCTGTTTTCCTGGCGTTGCATGGCGTTCTCTGCTCGGACCTCGTCCTCATCAAGAGGCAGCTCCTCGAGCCATTGTCAGTTCGGCGAGTCTTCGGACATGTACAATACTTATCTTAGCACAAAATATTCTACGGAGTACCTCCATCCCCACTGCCGCGTTCTGCCAAGCGTGAATATCTTCTCGGAGACGTTCGCTCTGCATCGAAATTCTCGCTGCTCAGATCACCAGACCCAACTCGCTCCAAAAACAGACCAACCCCGTCCCATGTACCCTGCAGCATTCTCTGCTGGCGCCATCAAACACGCGGAGCTGGCTCCTCGGTGACCCAAATTGCTTCAACAATGAGACAAAACCGTCTTGTGTGCCTCAGTAGCATTCTCTGCTGGCGCCGTCAGACGTCCCGGGCTGGCTCCTCGCCGACCCAAATTGCTTCGAAAACGAGACAGAGCCGTCACATGTACTCCGTCCCCCGGCAGCACCCTCTGCTGGCGCCATCAAAAGCCCCGAACCGACCGCTCGTTTTATCATCGCCGTGATCGCAATGTCTCCGCTTAACTAATCGAGAAGGCTGTTGGCTGCTGGTTCCGGAGTTTGCTCTCCCCTGCAATGTTTAAGTCCACTATCCCCATGCATCTCCACGGGGCTGCAGGCCAGTGGGCCAGGCCCTTTGTGTGCTGGGCAGCTGCTGATTCGTTCCCGGGAGGCCAAAACCTAATGCAAGACGCTCGGGCCACCTCTGTGTCCCGAAGGCAAGCCCCGTGTAAGAACTCAACACCGACTTGCACCACGCAGCCAGGTGCATTGATTTCACGTGGTGACCTACGGCTGAGGAACAGGCAGGAACAGACGGCAGGCCGTGCGGCGTATAGCCTTGTCGACCGCTGTTTCTCGCAGATTCTCGTGATTGAGACTGACTAGTTATGAGGCGTCTCGTCTGCCTGCTAGACGACGCTTAGAGCCAACAGACATGGCCTGCACGCATCGGCTCCCTCTGTCTTTGTCTCGGTCTTCCGGCACTCCGTGGTGGCCGTCATGATGGCTGTCATGACGACTGTCGAGTATAAAGACAGCCCAGGGGGAAGCGATTCTTTCGCTCGATTCCTCGGTCTCTATATCTCTCTCCACCATCCCAATAGCCCAAGAGCCCACAACAGCCTGAGCCCTCCGCTGGAAAGCATCTCCTATCCCTACCGTTGATTTACTCTCTTTTCTCTTATCTCTCCTCTCTCTTCTCTCTTCTCTCTCTTCTCTCTTCTCTCTCTTCTCTCTCTTCTCTATTCCCTCTTCTTGTATATCCTCTCCAAACCTCCACCCGACAGACAGCACCATGTCTCGCTACGCCGACGTCCACAGATTCGAGGTCCTCAATGGCCCCGGCGATGCTCGCCCCACGTCCCTCGACATCATCCGTGACGAGAAGCGCGAGAACGGCTTGGCCGGTAAGGTCGTTGTCATCACCGGCTGCTCCTCCGGCCTCGGACCCCCGACCGCCGAAGCCCTCGCCGCCACGGGCGCCACCCTCTACTGCACTGCCCGCGACCTGGCCAAGGCCAAGGAGGCCCTGGGCCCTGACCTGCTAGCTACCGGCCGCGTCCACCTGCTGTTCATGGACCACACCGACCTAGCGACCGTCAAGGCCGCTGCCGACGAGATTCACCGCCGCGAGACTGCCGTCAGCATCCTCATCAACAACGCCGGTGTTATGGCCGTGCCCACCCGCACCGAGACCAAGGACGGCTTCGAGCTGCAGATCGGCACCAACCACTTCGCCCACTTCTACCTGTTCTGCCTGCTGCGCGACCTGCTCGAGGCCGGCTCCACGCCCGAGTTCGCCAGCCGCGTCGTCAACGTCGCCAGCTCGGGCCACCGCTTCGGCGCGCTGCACCTCGACGACCTGCAGCTGGCCAAGGAGGGCGCCTACACGTCGATGGAGGGCTACGCGGCCTCCAAGATTGCCAACATCTACATGGCGAACGCCCTGGACCGCAAGTACGGTGCTCGTCCGACAAAGGCCATCCACGCCTACAGCCTCATGCCAGGCGGCATCCGCACGCCACTGCAGCGCTACGCGACCGAGTACATCGAGGCGATGCTCAAGAAGCCGGAACT
The DNA here is from genome assembly GCA_021396205.1 of Sporothrix brunneoviolacea. Classification (NCBI taxonomy): domain Eukaryota; kingdom Fungi; phylum Ascomycota; class Sordariomycetes; order Ophiostomatales; family Ophiostomataceae; genus Sporothrix; species Sporothrix brunneoviolacea. The sequence continues at coordinate 8,956 of WNYD01000106.1, forward strand.
TGCGGCCTTCATGAAGAGCCCCGAGCAGGGCGCGGCCACGACCGTCTTCGCCGCCGTGGCACGCGAGCTCGAGGGCAAGGGCGGCGTCTACTTGGAGAACTGCGCCCTGTCGCCGGCGCTGCCGGCCGACCACGACGAGACCGCCGAAGGCGGCAACATTGCCTACGGCTATGCGCCTTGGGCCTTTGACCCGCCCAAGGAGGACGCCCTGTGGACGGCGAGTCTCAAGGCGGTCGGGCTGCCAGAGGATTTCTGAGGAACGATGGGAGAAAGACATTTAGTTTGGTTTCCTATTTCTTCATCCTGCTAACACTTTTCTCTACGTTGCTAACCCCCGTCGAGGGAGCCGTATATATAGTTTTACCGGGACTCCCGGGTTTTTAGCATATAGTATCACTGCTGTACCTAATACTATTAAATAGTTTTATAGGAGTATAATACAATACAATACAATGCAGCAGTTTTCTCTCTTCTAAAATAAAATTACACTCCTTTTGAAATCCATTTGGATGCGAATACATATTTTCGTAGTCAATCTCATTCGTCGCAAACAACCATTGCCGTCAAATAGCAAAGCAGTATGTATTTTCAGAGTGATTTTCTAATTATTTACTTATATTTCGATGTATCTTAATATTTCCGTTGTATCCAGGTTTTATATTATATAAAATATAAAGTTCTTTTATAATATTTTTATATAGTCAGTAGGTGTATAATACAATAGGACTTTCTTCTTTTTCTTATTTTTTTTCTTCTTATTTTTTCTCCATAAGAACCCCCCATTGTTTTGATATTTAACATAATAGTTTTTTTTAATGCTCCTCGAGGCTGACATTTTTTTGCTAAAAAGTCGACATGCAGGTTGTGGTGTTCCCGAATGTGCGAGAATCAGATAAGACAAGCACGACGGCATTAGACGCACCCTCACATTTCGTCATCCTGCTCATGCAGCCACTCAACATACACGAAACAACGACGTCCCCTGCACAAAATGGCCGCGCCCGCGTACACCAAAGTTGAGCTGCTATCGCTCGCCGGCCCCGAGTACCGCCGCGTGTCGACGGCGGCCACGAGACCGGCGACCGCGGACGAGATCCCAGTTATCGACTTGGACGGCATGTGGTTCTACGGCACCCAACCTAAGGAGGGCCGCGATGCCGACGCCAAACAGGCAAAGACCCGCATTGCCGCGGCCATCCGCACCGCGGCCACGGGCGCGGGCTTCTTCTACGTGGCCAACCACGGCATCCCCGACGCCGTCGTCGCCGCCGCCCTCGACCAGACCCAGCGCTTCTTCGCGCAGCCGCTCGCCGACAAGATGCGCGTGCACTCTCGGCTGGAGCCGCTGGGCAACGGGTACGCGCCGGTCTACAGCGGACAGATCAACCGGTCCGAGACGAAGGGTGGGTGCCAGAAACCAGCCGTGCTTCTTCTCGTGAGACGGCAGCTGACGTCCGTCTAGACCTCAAAGAAGGCTTCAACTTCCGGTACCAGCCCGAGTACGACCCACTGCATGCCGGCGCGGCCACCGCCGCCAAAGAATTCCCGCCCGAGCTGTCCCAAGGCAGCGAGTGGACATGGGACCAGACGCAGCACCTGCCCGGGTTCAAGGCCGCCACGCTGGCCTGGTGGCAGCACTGCCTGCAGCTGGCGCGGGGGCTGGTGCGGCTGTTTGCCCTGGCGCTCGACCTGCCCGAGGACTACTTTGACGCCGTGACGACGCACCCGGGCTCCGACGGGCTGTACATTTGTTACCCGGGGACGCCCGACGCCGGCGCGGACGATGTGGCAAAGGACAACATCGACGTCGGCATCGGCTCGCACACGGACATGCAGTGCTTCACCCTGCTTTGGCAGGACGAGAGCGGTGGTCTGGAGGTGCTGCTGCCCGCGGGGCAGACAGCAGGCGGATCTGCTGCCGGTGGTACGACCGGCACGTCTCCCGACGGCGACGACGCTCCCCTCTACGAATGGGTCGGCGCTACCCCCCGTCCCGGCACGCTAGTGGTCAACATTGCCGACTTTCTGCAGCGGCTGTCCAACGACCGCTTCCGGTCCACGGTGCATCGCGTGTACAACCGGCAGGCGGCGGCGCGGTACTCGATGCCGTTCTTTTTTGGCTTCAACTACGACGCCGAGTGCGCCGTGGTGCCGACGTGCGTCGACGAGGCGCACCCGGCGCGGTATGCGCCGATCTCGTGCGGGAAGGCAAGTTTCTACCTCTTCTCCTCGTTGCCGCGGCGTCCTTTCGGCACAGCGTCTCTGTCTAACATATCTCACATAGTGGCGGGATGAGCGCATGGCTTTGGCACGAGCCGGGGCCAAAACTGCAGACAAGGACAAGGAGACAAGCACTTCGTAAGGAGGAGAGAGAATGGTAGAGACGGGCTCTCCTCTGCACGACTGGACAGTCACCTGCATCCAGATGCGATGGGGAAGAGGGGGCCAGGATGATCACGCTGGCAAGCGAGACCGCTTCTCGGGTTGTTGCAGTAGTGCGAGACACGAATACCCAGGGTCTCGTCCTCGCGGCGCACAAGATCGTATTGTTCATGTCTGCTGCAGCTCGAATCGAGCGCCATCAATTTCAAACCCGTCCTAGCGCCCTTTGCTTGTCCCATTCATTGCTGGTCACACGATGCCCTAACAGCCGTCTGCAGCCTTCTTGCAGCCATCAGAGAATGGCAGGGGTATTGTTTTCGGCAAAACCAGCGGCGAAGGGCTGTTTGTTGGAAGACGACGGGCCCTGAAGTAGCCTTGGGGGAGGCTCGCCAAAGCGCCTGTCCTGCTGGCGCTGGCCTTCCCCGCTTCCCCGCAGAGAGCACTGCTTCGCAGGACCACCAGTGCTGCGTGCACAGCAGCAGCTGGCAGGCGGCGGCGGCGGCAGAACTGGCGCGTGTCGGCATGGCTAGTGGGTCCCGTGCCCTGTGTCTGAGGGAGAGGCACAGGCGCATGTGGCCTGGCCGCCGGGCTGCAGCGAATGAGGAGCAGCCAAGCAGCCAAGCCCAGCCAAGGCTGGTGTCGCCGCTTTTCGTTCTGCCCTGGCCATCCATCGTCCTTCCGTTTTTGAACGTCGTCGGGCTGTGTTTTCCTGGGCTTTTTTTTCTTTCCTCGTCGCGGGCACTTTTTCTATTTCTCATTCCTTTTTTCTTTCTGATTTTATTTTGCTGCATTGTCCTTCTTCGCCTTCTTTCCCAACTCACCTTTGTTCCCCTAGCGCCTTCCTCGCCTGGTTGCGTCGTCTCGTGTCGCAGGGCAGTCGCGGCCGCTGGCTGATCCTTCCCCAGTTTTCCTCTCAGGGTTCCAGTTTTCCTTGGCTTCGTCCCGCCGTTTCTCTCCTGCTCGTATTCCATTCATTCTGCCTCAACTCTCTCGCCATTATCCTATACGTCTACCGCCCCTGGTGCCAATCCGCTGCCGCCTCTGCTTTGCCTGAACAGTGTCAAGGAACGAGGACCGCCGACCGCCCGCTTTGCGCTCTCCGCTGTGCGGAAACCCTCATCGAGTCTCGCCAGCTTTCTGCTCTTCGCCCTCTCACTGCAACTGGCCCCGTTTCAGGTCGGTCTTCTCTACACTGGACACATCAATTGCCGCCCAGCCTTCACATCTCCGGGAGACTTTGCATTCTGGAAAATTCGACCCGGCTGCCTTTCCCAAAGACCCGGAGAACGGCCGGTGACGCCTCCAAGGCATTCATGCTCTGATAGACGATCGCGCTGTAGCCGGCCGCCGTCCACAGGCTTGCTGGCTCAGTTGGCGCACAGCTGATTCACGCCACGTCTCTCGCGCTCCTGTCTGCCCGTCTCTCAAACTGCGAGGGGCTACCTAGCCTTTCGAATTTGCCAGAATGATTACGAGGCTTGCGCAGATCGCGGGTGCGGCGCTGGCCGTGTCAACCGTGGCCTCGGCAGCCGTCAACCCCGATGCGGGTTTACCAAATCCGTTTCTGCCCCGTGACGTGACGGCGAGCAGAATCTTTCTCGCAGAAAGCGGCGATGCCAATCGGCGGCCCGACGTCGAGCCTGCCAAATTCAAGCTGATGGACGAGTTTCTGGAAGCCTTGCGCGTGATGCAGGCCGCTTACTTTGAGCCGTGGCTGGGCCAGTGGCCAAAGGCCATCGACTGGACGGCTGCCGTCATTGGGACGCATGTGGCCGGCGCCCTCAGCTCGCTCTCGCAAGGCTTGTCTGCCGAGGATGGCCTCAGGGAAAAGGAGAACTTGATTACGACTTACTTCTCCCAGATCTTGAGCTACTACTTCGGCCAGGACGCCTTCTCTATCCGTAACGAGGCTTACGACGACATGCTGTGGGTCGTCCTCGGCTGGCTGGAGGCCGTCGAGTTTATCGACTTCCATGCCACTATCTACCGTCGGTCCGACAGCCAGGGCTCGAAATCGGCTGCCAATGCTGGCCAGGGGTCGTCTGAACTGCACAACCAGACGTGGTACGGCAACCTCTGGATCCCAGCCTTTTCGCACCGCGCACGCATCTTCTGGGACATTGCCTCTCAGGGCTGGGACAATGCGCTATGCGGCGGCGGCATGAACTGGAATCCTCGCCTGGAGCCTTACAAGAATGCTATCACCAATGAGCTGTTTATTGCAGCATCGGCTTCCATGTACCTCTACTTCCCGGGCGACTCTAACAACTCACCTTTCATCAACGCACGCGATCCCAGGGTGGAAGACCCACTTGCGAATACCCCCGACTCGGGTGAGCCGCACGAAGTCAAGCATCTGCAGGCGGCCTTGGACGGCTACAACTGGCTCGTGCACTCGGGAATGATGAACGACCAAGGCCTCTACACGGATGGATTCCACGTCAGCGGCTGGAAGAACGTCAGCAACCCCAACACACGCTGCGACGAGCGCAACGACATGGTGTACACGTATAACCAGGGCGTTCTGCTGACGGGCCAGATCGGCCTGTGGAAAGTAACAGGCGACCCGCAGTTCCTGCGCGACGGCCACCGGCTGATCCAGTCCGTCATTAACGCGACGGGGTACGATCTTGGCCGCGAACAGCCCATTGACAACATCGATGATCTGAAGCCAGGACAGCTGCCGCCCTGGCGCGGCTTGGGCCGAGCAGGCGTTCTGGAGGAGCAGTGCGACGTCGGTGGCCAATGCTCGCAAAACAGCCAGACGTTCAAGAGCATCTTTTTCCACCATTTGACGGCATTCTGCGCTCCCCTAGACATTGCATACTTTGCCGCAAACGCGACTGGCACAGTGACACCGGCGGACGATGTTTACAAGCGCATAGAACAAGACCACAAAAATGCATGCTCCGCATACATCGGCTGGATCCGGCACAATGCCAACGCAGCACTGGGTACGAAGGATTCGGAGGGCAAGTTCGGCATGTGGTGGACGGCCGGCCTTCTGCAGGTCAACATCTCTTCATTGGCCGCCGCAGCGCCTAATACGCCATCGGGAAGCAATATTGTTGACTACCGTACGTTTGGAGTGCCGAACGACAATATGTGGGTGGCCGCTCCCGCTCACGCAGGTCCGCCGCCGATGCGCGAGCAACCCGACCACGGCGATGACCAGGTGCCATTGACGAGCGGGCGAACATCGCATGCACCCGCCGATAGCCGGTACCAAAGCCAAAACATGAATACGCTACCACCAGAGGCAGGTGATCCTTCCGACCCAAATACCCGCGGCCGGGGCCGGACAGTTGAGACCCAGGGAGGCGGGTTGGCCGTCCTCCGGTCTCTTTGGGAAATTTCCCAGCGTACGACGACATGAACCATAAACATACGGGGCACGAGTGGAGTTATTCATGGGTTGGAAACTTGATATTTTTTATACAGCATTGGAGCCACATGCAAGCCGGCGAGACGACATTGCGCCTTGTACATAGGACGGTCTGTTTTCTACAGGCGTTTCGTTAGCGTATTTTGCAAGCTGAACTGCATATTGTTCCTTTACGCACAAATGGGTCCCCAGAGTGTGGCTGGTGACACTAGCCACACTTCGGAGACAGTTGAAGACGGGGTGAGCTGAGCGACTTTATTGGCCAATACGGCTGAGTGTCCCCACATATAGCGATTTGCCCTCCCACAACTTTGAATTTTCGCCGCGAATAATTTTTTTCCGGCCCGCCCAAAAAGTACTCCACCAACCATCACACGAAAAAAAAATACACCAGAGAGGTCGAGAAAATAGAGGCTACTGAATTTCGACTTTTTTTACTCTCCTTCTCTCGACTTCACCACCCAACGACGACACGCCCGCCCATCCCACGCAGCAAACATCTCGAATTTCTTTTTCGACTCCCAACACCGTCAAGATGGCCACCGAGCTTACCGTCCAGTCTGAGCGTGCTTTCCAGAAGCAGCCTCACATCTTCCTCAACTCCAAGACCAAGGTCAAGACCGCCCGCCCGGGCAAGAACGGTCGGAGATGGGTACGTCGAGCCGCCCCTTTGTTGCGAGGAAATGAATAGCAAGATTGCTGCGGGGGAAAATTGTCGCTGACCGGGTTTGGGAACTGCAGTACAAGAACGTTGGTCTGGGTTTCCGGACGCCCACCACCGCCATTGAGGGCTCGTACATCGGTAAGTTGTCTAGATTAGAGTGGGCGAGAACAACGGCGCAGAAGAGTGGGAACGTCGACGACTCTGGCTGGCTGGTCGAATGGCGATGCGAACACGAGACGACCCGACAACGCGGAATCGAATGAACGACAACAAGCAACTGTGTGTTCTCCGACGACGAATACAGTAACAAACGACCAAAGCGAAGGATGAGATGCAAATACTGAATGACGAACGACGGAGGCTTCTCAATCGATGCAGGCCACATGCGTTTTCGATCGCCACCATCTCCACCAGAGCAGCCAGGGAACAGCCGTGGAGAATGAAGCTCTAGCCGGTCTTCTTGGGAAGACGCAGACGTTTTGTGCCTGGAGCATTCATAGACTAACCTCTGTTCCACCTCCACAGACAAGAAGTGCCCCTTCACCGGCCTCGTCTCCATCCGCGGCCGTATCCTGACCGGCACCGTCGTCTCGACCAAGATGCACCGCACCATCATCATCCGGAGAGAGTATCTCCACTACATCCCCAAGTACTCCCGTTACGAGAAGCGCCACACGAACCTGGCTGCTCACTGCTCCCCGGCGTTCCGTGTCGAGGAGGGCGACCAGGTCACTGTTGGCCAGTGCCGGCCCCTGAGCAAGACTGTCCGCTTCAACGTTCTCCGCGTCCTGCCCCGGACGGGCAAGGGCGTGAAGAAGTTCAGCAAGTTCTAAATGTTTTTCTCTTATATCACCAACGCCACAAAAATTTAAAATACGATTGGAGGGACATGAAGAAGGGACAACAACAAACAACAACAATGAAAGGAAGAGCGAGAGAGAGACAGATGTGCCTTTGGTAATACGACTTGACCAAAGGCCTTCGTCGTCTCCTTTCATCTTCGCTTTTTTTCATCGAACGGGACACTCCCACCATGTTTTCATTCTCCCAGTCTTTTTTTGCTCACGGAACGGCGGGCGCGCGGGAACATCTACTGAAATTTCTTTTCATTATTTCTCTCTCTTTGCCACCCTTTTCTTGGCTGAATATGGGACAAACGAGAGAGTGAGAACGGAGGGGGAACAGGTTACAAAAGCAAACAATGGGCAGAGAATGGGGGGGGTGGGAGGGGGGAGGAGAGTGAGGGAACTGCAGGCATAGGATCTCCTGCATTCCTCGCTCTGGTGTTCTATTTATTTTCACTAGTTACAAAACGGTCCAGGCAAAAAAGGTTATCTGGTAGCCAATCCAAAAAAAAAAGTCATAAACCAGAAGAGGGCTGAGACCAAGGCTGTGATCGTGGACATTATTTTCTGCCCTGTGGCGGAACACGCAACTCGTAAAGTCTGGCAATCAACAAAGCATCGTAATCACAGAACTGGAACTGACCAAGCATGAGACACACACTTCGTCTTCGGTTGCAGTCTATTTGTGCTTAGTAGTTTATCGACTCCTTTCGATGTGGCCCACGTGACCTCGAGATCGGCACCAATGGAGGGCGGCTTAAAAAACGACGATCTAAAACCGAGCCGAAAGAACTGCATGTCGCAACAGCAAAGCTTGACCTAAAGCTTGACCTCGAATCTTCGTCTATGCCCCGACTGCCTGCTGCTCCTTTCTTTTTCTCGTCTTACCAATTACCCCTGATCTCCCCCCCATGGGCTGGTTCGACGGCCTTTTTGGCCAGGGCGGCAGCGCCACGGGCGGCGGCAGCAGCTCGCCGGATCCGCTGGCCAAGCTCGACCCCAAGCTGCGCGAGTTCCTCCAGAAAGAGTCGCCGCTGAAGTACCAGCCGGCAGCAGAGAAGCCGCAAAACGAGCCGCCAATACCACAATCCCAACCACAGCCGCAGCAAACGTCCTCCTCACAACCAGACGCCGCCCCCGGCCGCCCGGTCGTCCCCGCCGAGAGCCTCTACCAGGACGGCCGCTATGCCGACCTCTGGAAGACGTACCGCCCCCTGGCCGCGATCGAGGCCGACACCAAGTCCGACAACGAGCGCCTCATGGACGTGCTGGACGCGTACAAGGACCGCCGCGCGCAGATCGGCCGCGCCGCGCTCGAGAACTGCGCGCTCGAGCAGATCGACTGGAACGAGTGCATCAAGACGGGCCCGCTCAGCAGCCGCATGACCATGTGCCACGCCGAGATGAAGAAGTTTGAGCGTTGCTACAACATGCAGTCGGTAAGCAGGGCAGCCGCCTGGTCGGCCCGTACCGTGTAACCCCCCTCCCCCTCGTTTCTGCCGACTCTAATACCCTCCCCCTCCCCAGCGCCTCCTCAAAGCTCTCGGCTACCTCTCTGCGTATGACCGCTCGCCGGAGATCGACGACCGCATCCAGATTCACGCCGACGCTCTGTTCCACCGAATGCTCGACCAGGAGGCCGCCGCCGAGCAGGCCAAGGCCGAGGGCCGGCCAGTGCCCGCGCTCGACTTTTCCGCGGCGCTCTCCCCGCCCACCAAGGCACCATCGACGGCGGCGCCAGCTGGCACCCCCGCCGCCGCCGTCCCCGAAATCCCCGAAAGCCTCCGCAAGCAGTGGAACGAGAAGCTGGCAAAGATGCCCGAGGCGGAGCGCCCCGCCGAGGAGGCGGCCATGCGCGCCGAGCTGCAGGCACGGGCCGAGCTCGCGAGCCGGGTGACGGAGCTGCGGGCGGCGCAGGCAGCAGAGCGGGAGCAGCGCAAGGCCGAGGGCAAGGCGACACTCAAGGACCGGGTGTCCGGACTGTTTTCGGGGAAATAGTAGGGTGCGGGAAGGAGGCGACGAGTTAACGAGAAACCGAAATATTTTGTATACTAGCATCATCACGCATATCGGAAACGGGGCGAACAACAAAACACGGGGAGACAAGAGGGCATTTGGAAAAAGGATATATATACCCTCTCACACGCAGTTAGACGAAGAAAGCCATGTCACTAATGGGCTACACCAAGAGAAAAATGAAAGAAAAGCAGAAAGAAGCAAAAAAATAGGAAACCATTTCATGTCCAAAAGAGGTATATTTTTCGTCACATCATGATCGTATCATATATTTTTGTAAGCCCTTAGGCGGCGGTAACCTTGCCTGGCAGTTTCCGGCCCTCTAGAACGGCAGCCGTCCTCTCCAAGAAGGCATTGAACTCCATAATCTGCTGCAGCGTACCGCCGCCTCCGCCGCTGCCACCGCCAGAGACCTGGTCGGCAATCCGCCGGACAACCAGCTCCAGGTTGGCCAGCTCCGCCGTCTTCTGCTGTGCGGCCGTCAGCTCGGGCGCCGCGCGGCCCTGCTCGACGGCCAGGTCGATGTCGTGCATCGCCGCCGAGAGATGTGCATTTTTCTAAGATGGGTTAGCATGCAGAAAAAAGGTGGGCAAATTTGTTGCATAGACCCTGGGAGGGCTCACCATCGCCTTGTCGACCCCGGCTTGGTGCTGCATCCGCAAGGCGTCCATCCGCAGGCCGACCTGGTCGCGCTCGGCGCGGATGCGCAGGATCTCCTCGCGCAGGGCCAGCTTCTCCTTGTGGGCGGCGCGCACGCGCTTCCGCAGCGCGTGCAGCGTGTCGACGGCAACGGCCTGCTCGAGCAGGCGCGTGCGCAGCTCCTGCTGGAAGGACTCGAGGGCGCGGCGGGCGACCAGCGCGTCTTTGCGGGCGGCCGCAGAGCTGCTGCTGTTGTCCTCCGCAGCGTGCCTTGCCTGGTGGTGCTTCTCGTGGATCTCCTGCAGCTTCTGCTCGACAATGTCCTCGCAGATCTGGGCCAGCACGTCGACGGCATTGACGCCGCTGCGGTTTGCAAAGGGCAGGTCGGCGCCGGCGGCAGCCAGCTCGTCGTCGTCGTCGTCGTCGTTGTCGTCACCCCCACTGCCGCCGTCCCCACCGCTCGTGGTCCTGGATGTTCGAACACGGGTAAACCGCTGTACAGTGATGGGCACCGGCGCACTGCGGCTTGCCTTACCAACGCCCTCCATATCTTCCTCGCTGTCATTCCCGTCATCGTCCCTCCGCCGTTTTCTTCTGGCAGGTTTCTTCGTCGGCTGAGGCGCGGATGACAACCTGTTGCTGCCCTTGGACTTTGGCGGACGCGGCTGATTCTGGGTGGACGGGCTCTGCTCTTGTAGATGCTGCTGTCGCCGCCTCCGTTTAGTTGCTCGCACTGCCTTCTCAGCCGTGAGAGGCTCCGCCTGCTTAGGGTCGGAGCCGAGCTCCGGGGACGGCTCGTGAACAGCACTCCTCCGCGGCCGCTTTCTTCCAATCGTCTTTGCAGCTTGGAGATTATCGATCTCTTCTGCCTGCTCTTCTTCTCCTCCTTCCTCCTCTTCCACAGTCGACACAGCCGCCGGTTTTGCCTTCGCAGCAGGCCGGCCCCTACGCGGTTGGGTTGGTTGCTGTCGTGGCGAAGACGTTGGGGGCATGGTTTGCAATGGCATGCGTTTTGTTGGGCGGCTAACGGGCGAAGAAGAAGGCACCTCAGAGGCCCGCTGGATCTGGGTTGTATGGCTTGCCGACGGCAGTTGCTGTTGTGGCACAGCCGCAGGTTGGTCTGGTGACAGCTCGTCGTGGTCATCGACCTTTGCGTTCTCTTTTCCTGCTGCTGCCGGCGTCGCGGATGTTGAAGCTTGTTCCCTGAGCGAGTTGCGTGAGTTGCCAGAAAGGCGCGATGCTCGTGCGGCTCGTGCACCTGCTGTCGATTTGCGAGCCAGAGGAGATGACGACGGGATCATGCCGCTCGTCGTGGTAATGTTATCGATCGGCTCCAAGACGGCGGCAAAGGACGGCGAAGACAGCTCGTCGATGGCGTCGTCGATGCCGTGCTCGTCTGCTGCGCTTTCTCCAGACAGCCTTCTCTGGGCGACAGCAGCAGCGGCCGCAGTGGATGCGTTCCGCTTTGCATTGGTCAGTTTCGAGAACACTCCGCCGGCCCTGCCTTGGGTCGTCCGTGCCGCAGCGGTTGTGTCTTCTGAGTCCGGAGCAGCAGCAGCTATGCCCACGGCGCCACCAGACGAGGGCACTTCCACCATCGCCGCCAGTTCGGGCGACAGTTCGTCCAATCCGCCAGCGTCAGCGGGGGCGTCGATGTTCGATGTGTTGGTGTTGGCTGAGACGCTTCTGGCGTGGAAGACGCGCCTTGGCGGCGGAGGCGACGAGGACGGGACTTGGTGCTGCAGGTCGGGGCCCATTGTCGCCATCGCCCGCTGCCGCCGACTGCCTGTTCCTCCGGTGTCCGACACCATCTGCTGCAGCGCCGCGCTCCGACTGGCCGCCGCCGCGCTGACAACCACCGACCGCCGGCGTCCGCTGCCCGGCGCATCCACGGGGCTCTCGCCAATCTCTTCTTCGCCGACCACATGGCGCGCAATCAGAGAAGCCGCCGACCGGGGCGTGGATCGGGGTGCTGATCGGGGCGCTGTTCTTGCCACCGTTCCTGCTGGTTCTGCAGCCCCCCCTGCAGCGCTTCCTCCGTCGTTGAGTCGCCGTCTCTTAGCGGACGTGTTCGGGGTTGTGCGCACAGCAGCTGCTGCTGGTCGTGGGGATGTCGTCGTCGTCGTCGTCGTTTCGGGTGGTGCAGCGGCCTCGAGTGGCGCGGCTGCGGTGGCATCCTGGGCGTCGGGCAAGGAGAAGAAGAGGTCAAATGACGCATCTTGCACTTGGTGCCGTCTATATTCAGAGCCAGCAGGTCAGTACAAGGACAATATCACGGTGTTCTCTCGCCTCGTCCCCTCCGCAACATACTGGGCGCCGCGCATGCGCTGCTGCATGCGCTCTTCGCGGCCTGGCGATTGTTAGCAGCCGTCGGAACAAACTGAGGTAAAGCAGGACGGCAGAGAACTCACTTGCTGCCATCTCTCATAGAGCAGTGCCAATGCACCGGTTGGCCGTGTGTGTCGTTGCAATCGCGGTTGTGTTGGCAGTCGCCGATGCAAACGACCTCAAATGGAAGACGCGTAATTACATAAACGGCGATGGTGTTAAAGCGCGACGCGGGGCGGCACTACGATATGTTCCTGCCAAAACACTGTGGCGCTGCAGAATTGCGCCTACCAGAGGGGAAGGCATGCCAAGCGCCAAGACTTTCAGCTGTGGCAGGTGTGACCCGCAGGGAAGGCCGTACTTGAGTGTTTGGGAGCGCTAACAACAGCCGTGCGGCCCGGCTTACAGAGAGCGTTCCCTGCGTCTTGGCGTCTCACAGCCTCGTATCAACGTCACGACAGCCCGAATCAAAGGCAATTGGACCTGCTTTCTTTTCATGTCGATGTGCTAAAAATCGCATTTTTATTCTACGGATCGATCATCTCCATTCAACGCTCAGTAGATCGCCCAGGCCCTCCGTTGGGTATATCGAAAACGGCAGAAAGAGACAAAAGAAGAAGACGGCAATATAACGCTGGCTGAATCAGAAAAACGAAGGCCATTGTGAAGAGAACCAAGCCCATGCGATTGCACGACGGCTGACGCCCCATGCCAGCTGTCGTAGGTCCAGAAAAACGCCGTCCGATGAAAGCAATCCCGCCCAACTCCTGGAATGCAGTACGGTGATGTTGTCACCACGCTTTCATTTACTGTTCGCCATTTTTTGTAATCATCTTGGGAACCCATTCCATCTTCCCGTCATCAAAGACGTGGCTGTTCGTATTAGTATCAGGTTTCGCAGGAGAGGAGTTCCCCGGGCATATTGTACATACTCGTGAAAGTCCTTGTTGATCAGGGCTGACGCGCCGTACTCGGCCTCGAGGATGTCCCGGAACCGATAAGGGATCTTGACCGGGGCGCCCTCAAATACAGTGTCGCGTAGCGGGAAGAGATATGTGTCCTGTCTGTGTCAGCGTTGGGACTCTGCTAAAATGAAGCCAAGGTGGGGAGGAGAGGGCGCGAGAAACCCACCCGGTACTCGTGGCCGTCCTTGGAGCCGAGAATGCCCTCGCCCGCCACGTGGGCCGGGTTGTAGCGCGCGGTCGTGATGTCGATGAACAGGCCCGTCTCCGTGTCGATCCACCGCGCGTCGATGACGTTGAGCGTGTCGGTCTGCTCGCGGTTGGTGTAGTGCGGGTTGACCTCGAGCAGATAGTCGCGGCCCTCGGGCAGCCGCGGCGTCTTGTAGTGGAAGACGGACATGTTGTAGTAGGCGGCGAGGTAGTACATGCTGGGCTCCATGACCTGGACGTCGATGTCCGAGTCCCACGGCATGACCTGTCGGTTCCACCACCAGCCGAGGAGCGAGCCGTGCATCAGCCAGGTCTCGACGCCAATGTCGGCAAAGGTAGACAGGTACGTCTGCACCAGGATCTTGAGCGCGCGCTTCTGCTCGTTGTAATCGAGAACGTGGTCGGCAAACCTGGGGAGGAGGCACATGGAGTCAAAGCCCGTCCGAGTTCGGCAACAGGGAAGAGGAGAAATGCACCTACCGGCCATCGTAGTGTGAATGGAAGCTGGGCGACGAAGGCATTGTTAGCGACAGCATACTACGAACGGTCAGAGAATGCGCGTCTCTGCTCACATAGATTCGTCTGAAGGGAGAGCGTTAGCAAGTAGGACAGGACAGTGAAGGAAATAAAACAGAAAGGGGCGTCAACATACGGAAGTATTTTCCTGGCGGGTCGCCCTTCCGGCCGCTCATGTCCTTGCGCAATCGCCTCCGGACAGACGCAAACTCGGCATCTGCCGAGACGGCGCCAAGAAGAGCGCCCCAGCAAAGGAGACTGCCGGGCCGCATTTTGGCTGTGGATACAGTTTACAAGGCGCTGAAATGACGAGACGGGGGAGCGAGAGAGAGCGTGCTTCCTCTGCGCCGCAGCGGCACAGGGTGCGGGAGCGGAGATGAAGAGGGTGTGGACGTGCTATATTTAAGAAGAGAGGTGGGTTTCGGGGTGAAGTTGTGATATTGTCGATAGTAAATTTGAAGAGGACGAAATCTTGGCAACGAACGAGAAGGGCAGCGAGAGTGAGACAATCCGGAGAGACAAGTTGCTCGAAACTGTTGAACGAGAGTGGCCCGCCGTCCCAGGAAGAAATTATAAAGAAGAAAAATGGAGGGAAAGCAGTAGAGAGAATCAGGAACAGATGATTGGGAGAGAGAGAGAAGAGGACAGAAAAAGAACAGAAAGAGAACAGAAACGAAAGACAGACTCTGGTGAAGCTCAGATCTCATGAAACACCGGTGCTGTCCCCCCCCTCCCCGCAAGATGGATATCGGCCCTGTTTGGCCTACTCCCGTCTATCCTCGCTTTTCGAGAAAGGGAGATGACGAGTCCTGGGTGATGGCGCGAATTGTGGGTTAAAGGTGGGTGCTGCAAAATCGCTTCAAAACCGCGCCCCCCCCCCGAGTTGTCAACTGTCGCGTGCCGTCGAGCCAACTTGGACAACTGGCGGCCACAGCTGCGTCCCAGACGCAACCCTTACCGTTGTTCACAGTTGCGACAGAGTTGCCAGAGACTGGCAAACGCCCGCGCCGGGAGTCGCTCAATTGGCAGCCGTGTTCTTGTTTTCTTGGTCGGGTTCCCCCTGCAGACAACCTCGACTGCGTGGACCCATGCACGCCGCGTCATCGCTGGCGAGGAGGAGAGAGGGAGCAAAAAAAAGCAGCAAGCAAAAAGGTCAAAAAGACTGCCGGGGTGGTGGATTTGGTGTGCTACGACGCAGGATTCTCCGCAATCGCCAGGCCATCTCGCCCAGTTCTCCGACGCCCTGTTCAGGGGCCCATGCCGTCGCGCAGATCGACCAACGGGGGCGACGGTCTGCAACAGCCATGGGTGCACCGCAAGGGTCCGTCCGTACGAGACTCGCTACGAGAACTAGCTCCGTATTATTCAGAATACTGGACCCTCTGCAAGAGTCAAGCTTTGGGGCGCATCGCAACACCCGCCCATCCCGCCGCCAAGCCCACCAGGATTTGTTCCGTGTGTGTTCTCCGCTGGCTTCTTTTTCCTTCTTCTTCTTTTCGTCGTCTTGTTCTGTTTTCTCATCTTGCGGGGAGGCCAAGAAAGCCAAGAACACGAGAACGTGGACAGGCGACCACGGAACAATGCAAGCTGACGATTCGCAGGCACTTGGGCTCGTCTCTGTAAACGCTGTCCACATCCCTCGCCCTTCGGATGAACTTGCCCTCCTCTGCTAGACTGTCCTGCTCTGCCCACTCGCCTACCTGCGTTCTCCTTGTTTTGCATTTCCCATGTCGCCGAGAAACTCTGCCTTTCTTGCCGCGGACAGCCATCAACCAAAGCCGGTTGCTTTTGCCAGACGTTCAGCGCAGCTTACTCGCGTCTTGCGAGGAGTAGCACCGCACCTGCTCGCTCCCTGCCGGTTTTCGCGCCGTTCTATTTTTGCCCTCGGCGACGGCTGTCTCATGTGCTGCCCCTTTTCGTCTGCTGCTACCGCCCAAGGGGCCATCCTGGCGCGGGATCGACGACACTCCGCATCCTCGTCTGTTCTCATGGTGGCGTCTTTCCCATGACTTGACCTTGCTTCCCAGTCCTCCTCTGCCCGCTCTGTCATCTTTCTCTTCTAGTTCTCCTCTCGAGCCTATCGCCTCCCCTAAGCGTGGTATTGCATGGCCTTTGAAACTACTAGAACAACGCACTCGTATGTTTTCTGCGAGACGCAGTGGTCGTTTGCCATACGTGTCTCGAGACAAGCTGCTGGCTACCCAATATATGGCCTTATTCAGAGGAATCTGCTTTACTTCAGAGCAACAGCATCCAGATGTTGGGAATCCCTCTGAACAGTTGAAGTTGGAGTCCCTGATAAATACCCACACGCTCGGGTTTTCTGCGTCTTAGCGGGACATTGCCTATCCTATCCATTCACAGACGCCTCACCTGTGCAGATTATCTTGCAGGCATCTGGAGCCGCTGGCTAATATAAAAGGTGAGACCGGGCGTACCCGCCTCTACTCGTACACTTGCTTGGCATCTTGTTCCAACAAAACGACATCCGATCACAGTATTATATGACAGTGCAGACTATTAATAGACACTGTATCGTTCTGACCAAGACCAGACAGTGTATTTATTCACAGTGCAATCTATATTCCTGCACGGTTCGGACGTTGGAAGGCTGAGATGTGGGGCGCGTTACGAAACAGGAAGCGCCGCAAGTGGCAGCTTGCGACTGGCTGTGGCGAGCTTGGCCCAGTGACGAGTCCACGTCGTGTCGTCCAGGCCACCACAATAAGCCTCAGCTGGTGCGAACGAGCAACGTTTCCCGACCCAGCGCCCACGCCGGACCTCTGTCTCTGCACAACCACAGGAACGAGTCTATGCAGCGCTGGTTTGCATATAGACACATGACAACACCGCCACGATGAGCGGATTCAATGTGAGTTGACGATCGCGCCGTGTCTCGACGAGGAGCATCAATCAGGCTCTCCATGTGAACGGCCGCGATACCAGGGGTCAGACGCAGACAACATGGATTACTGACATTGCGATGTCCACAGCTCTTCAGGTTGACGGGCGACTGCCTCCACCTGTTGTCGAAATGCATCCTCATCTTTTCCATCCACCGCAACCGGAGCGCCGAGGGTGAGTGACGACGACGACGAACCACAGCGGATGATATCCGAAGAGGCTGGAGGAAGTGTTTGCTGTTCTGGATCGCTAACAGACGCAGGTGTCTCCCTGATCACTCAGATTCTCTACGCTATGGTCTTCTGCGCCCGGTATATTAACGTGTTCCAAGAACACTATCTCTGGAACCTCTTCTTCAAGATCTTCTACATCACCTCGTCCTTCTACATCATTGGCATTATGCGATGGGTCTATCCGCGGTCGCGCGAGCTGGAGCTGGCCTGGAAGATGGGCGCCATCATCGTGGCCAGCTCGCTGCTCCTGTCACCGTTTGGCATGCTGATCTTTGAGAAGAAGGAGTTTTGGAGCTTCACAGAGGTAGGCCGCAGTCCCCCAGTCCCCTCTTCTTTAACCTGAGACGGCCACGCCTAACACGCTCCAGTGGCTCTGGGCCTTTTCCGAGATCCTCGAGTCCGTCGCCGTCCTCCCGCAGCTGCTGCTCCTCCGCCAGACCAGCGTCCCCACAGTCATCGACTCCTTCTACCTGCTCGCCCTCGGTTCCTACCGCGGCTTCTACATCCTCAACTGGATCGAGCGCGCCGCCGATCCGGCCGACCACTTGCCCAACCATCTCTCCATCATCTTCGGCGTCCTCCAGACCCTCCTCTACCTCGACTTTGCTTGGGTCTACTGGACGCGCCAGCGCGTCAAGCTCCGCAACGGAGGCGTCGTCGACGCCGACGACATCCGCCAGGGCTGGCTGCTGCGCCGCATCTTTGGCAAGCACATTGACCGCGCCCACGACGGCGGCGACGACGAGGAGAGCGCGCCCGCTCTGGGGGGTGTCGCCAACGGTCGGCGTCGGAGTAATGGTGCCGGTGGCGCCCGTGGCGGTGCCGGCGTGTCTGGCACAAAATGGGGCGCCCGCGGCATCTCCATTAGCGCCGACGAGTCCACGCTCGAGCACGAGCACCTGTTTGAGGCTGAGCGCTCCGACGGCCACCACAACCTGGACGCGACAGTCGACCCGGACGCGCGGTTGCAGGATCCGGACGACCTGGCCCGGGCCCTGGACGAGGAAGAAGAGCATGACGAGGACGAGGACGAGGACGGCGCGCCGCCACCGGCCTACAAGAAGCGTGGTGCCGGCGAGGGTAGTGGCGTGCGGAACGACGAGTGGGAAGATTGAGCCGAGGAAATCAAACGCTGAGGGAGGGGGAGGGGAGGGGGCAAGGAAAAGGGCTGCGGAGTTCTGCTTCTTCAATTTGTACGGCACGGAAACGGAATTACAGCAGACTGTTTTTGGCAGAGCATCTCCAAGGAAACATACCCTCGGGTGGAGGACAGGACGTGGGCGTTGGCTTGGCCTGGCCTTTGTATGATGTTCATAGTGCTGTTTTGCTATCTGTTTTTTTTTTGTTAACGGGTTCTATTTGTTTGCTGGGTTGCATCGACAGTTTGTGTTAGCGTTGCCTCATGTGGGATTCTGTTCTCCTGCCCTTGTTTTATGAATGTTATATGTCAACTCCTGTCTTGAAAAAGAAGAGTAGGACGACAAGAACACTACGGAGTATTTTGATTATTTCATTTTGTCGTAGGGTTAGTTCTGTTTCCCCTACTTCGCTTTCTTTTTTCTTTGAAATTCTTCAGTCAGGATCTAGCTTCAATTTATTCTCTTTTATTCCTTTTTTATATCTCTCATTCGTAATATTTCTTTGTTATTCTGTAGATTATTTACTCAATCTCAGGTCGTTAATTCTCTTTTAAACAATGGTGTTTTAGGTTAAGAGGTTTCTTCGTTACTGTAAAATAGAATAAGAAAAGATTAGAAAATGTACATCAGAAAGCTGCTGTCTGGAAGCAGGGTATATATGAACCATCTAGGCAGCTGCTGGCATAGAATCGATTAAAGTCGTTATTTATCCGGTTTTTTTTCTTCTAATTGAAAAGTTGAGGGCCGTCATTCCCATGCTGCCAGCTGATGGCACCTGCCGTAGGAAGTGTTGTCGTGACAACAATCGATAGATTGTGGATACATTTGCCAGCCGGCCAATCAGCACAACGCGCTCCGTAAACACGGTCGGGCGCAAACAGACCCCACTGAGATCGCGACTTTGGAATGAAGTGAGGCGCAATTTCTACGTCGTAGATATGGAATTGGCTGCCGATACACTCACACGTCGCGCCTGTCATTTCGCAGCTCTGTGAAGCTGCGATAGCTGCGTCTTTCTTTGTCTCGTCGCCCTTTTCTTTTTTCTTTTGAATTTTCTCTCGTATTTACCATGGCTCCGTCACAAGAGGCTGCAATGCCGGCGACTCGGCGGACGCGCAAATCAACCACCGGCTTTTCACCCTCAAAGACCACGGACAAAGAAAACGCGACGATGGACGTTGGGGCGTCGGGTGACTTTGCCTCAACGGTGGCTGCCAGCAGGAAGAAGCTGCGAAGCAAGAGCATGGGGCCGGGCGGCCTGGATGCTCTCAAGTCCACATCTGGAAACCGGCGTGTTGTATGTCCGACACTTCAACAACTATCCTACATGTTTGTTTCTGTATGCTGACTCGCGTAGTCCCTGGCTGCTCCCTCACGGCCACCGCCACGATCGATTCTCAAGCCAACCATGCCCATACTTCCCGACATCCCCCCTCTCAAGCCCAAGGGCAAGGGCGCCGCCAGCAAGGCGTCACCGGTGCGGGGTGGCGACGATAACAACACGACCAGGGTGGCGCTGCGCACCGAAGAAGAGCAGCAGGCGGCGGCACGCGAGCGCGAGCGGGAAGAGCGGGAACGGGCGGCGCGGGAAAAGGAGGTCCGCGACCATAGAGAGGCGCGCCGCAAGTCTCTGGCCAACCGCCGCGTCTCCTTTGCGGCCGAGGCGACCCTGCACACGTTCCACGAAATCGAATATCTCCAGGACTCGACCACTTCGACCGAATCAACGGCGCGGCGTGCCTCGTCCATAGCGGCCCCCTCGCCGGCGCCCACCCCACCGCAGATGCCCACCGACAGCGAGCTGCCCCCCCAGCACCCTGACGCGTCGGAGCCACCGTCCACCCCGCCCGAACAGGGCGAGGATGCCAACCTAATGGAATTGCCGGCCAAGAATCGCCGGCGGAGCTCGACGGGCGTGCCGGCTTTGGGCTTCCGCGACCCAACTGTTGACGATAACACCATCACATCGACCGTCTACGACTCAGACGGCGACGGCGTGGAGGACGACGATGACGATGACCTCGAAGACGTGGCCTCCGATTCCGGTGACAGCGACTCCGACGAGGGTGACGGCGCGACCATGGTCACGGTGGACGCGGACGAAATGACCTCCGCGTCAGTCATGTCGGTCATGTCGGCCATTTCGACGCGGTCTGCGTCGCCCATCGAGTCGACGACCGACGTTGACGATGCCCTGCGGCTGGCCATGCAACACGCGGGTGCGCAGGCCGACGAAACCCGCCGACAGAGACCGATAGACGAAGACGAAGAAGTCATCCCAGCCTTCATCGGCTGGGGTAAGAAGGCCAACAGCAATGCAAGCGCACCAGCCCAACAGCCACACCAAGTTGAATCACCGCAAAGCCAGAGAGACGAGGATACAGCTATGTCTATGGATATGGATATGGATGTGGACATGGACATGGAGATGACGCGGGCCATGGGCGGGATCATCAAACCCACCCCGAGCCGGCAAGAGGATGAAATGTCCATGGATGTGACACGTGCTTATGGTGGCATTATTCTGCAACAGCCAACGATGGAGCTCGACTCTGTTGCCAGTAGTCCGATGATCATGCCAGACGACACCACTGTTAGCGAAGTGCCGATGGAGTTGACTGCGGCTATTGGAACCATCCGCCCCGCTCAAGAGCCTGACACTGAGTCAGTCGATAACGACGGCCTGGAGGATATGTCAATGGAGCTGACAACCGTGCTGGGAGGCGTGCTCGGGCGGTCCTCCTTCGGGGCAAACAAGTCGCGTCGACTGAGCCGGCGGCAGACAACTCGGGGCCCCAGCGACGAAGACGACGATGCACCGATGGACATGACTGTTGGCGTCGGGAAGATCTTTGTTGGTAACAACGCTCCAGGACATCATGAAGACGACGGCGAAGAAGAGATACAAGAAGCCACTGTCACCATGGATATGGACATTACAACTGCACTGGGTGGCATTCGGAAAACGGCGTCGCCCACAAGAACTCGCACAGCGGCACCGCTGCCTGACCTGAGCGCAAACGCACATTCCCAAACGCCTACGAAAGGGCGCAAAGGACCGTCTTCGCCACCGAAAACGGCAAACAGAGCAAGCCCAGGGTTGGCGGCCTTCACTGGCAAGGGTCTTCATCGGACGCCGGCTCATGGTAGTGAAGAGGCGAACCAGAAAACGAGAGTTAGTTCGACTTCACCTAAGAAGCAGCTGGAGTCGATCACGAAGCCGAAGAAAACTCCCGAACCTTCTACACCCCAAAGATCTTCCCCGGTGCGGTTTATTGGCAGCCGGTCCAAGTCCCCCAAGAGAAATGCGGCTTCAGCAGAGACGTCCACGACACCAAAGTCACCTCCCAAGTCGGCAGGCCTTTTATCCAAGTCACTGTTTACACACAATCTCGCTACAGGAACTACTGCCCCTTCGGTTGTTCTCACGCCGCAGGGCCGACCCCGGCAATCTGCATTCGCTGGTGCTGGGCCGGCATCTCCCAAGATCGCCGAGATCTTCAGCCGACGGTCTTCTCTTGTGGACGCGACTGCGGAATTTGTGGTGAGCTCAGCCCAGAAGGATCGTCCAGCAGTCGCTTTTGAAGAGCCATCACGCCAGAGCACTCCCGAAGATGGAACGGCAAGCTCTGGCCCCCAGGATGACCGTGAAATGACCCAAAACCTCAAAGACCTCATCCAAAACCTGTCGCCAAAGAAGAATCCACTCAAGGGCCGAAAAAGCTTGCACGTCGGCAGCGCCAAAGGTATCCTGGGCAAGCGGCCGTATGAGCTAGACGACGACGAAGACGACGACGAGCTTGAAAGCCACAATTTTGTCAAAAGGCTCAAGGGCCCCGAGCCCAGTCCAGTTAAGAACGTCCGGTTGCAGCAACCACCGTCGATGATGGAGACCATTGGCCGGTCTTCGCGTTCTCGGAGAAGCCCTTCGGCCACGCCACTGCCTGCCGACGCTCAGAATACGCCGCGGCGCGGTGCCGAGCCAGATGCTGCTGCAAAACACGACGATGCATTACGGGAAATAAACGACGAAGATGCTGACGCTGACGAAGAAGACAGCGAGCGCATCCACCTGCAGGACTTTCTCAACCTCGCCAACATTCACTTTATGGAGCTGGACACGACAAAGCGGCGGGCCACCGAGGGCCCTGGCGCTTTAAAAGACAACAACAACGGCAAGAGCAGGTTATCAACGGACGAAGATGGCAAGCCGAAGGATCCCGAGATTGAATCTATGGTGACGACGGTGTGCAAGGTGCCGCTTCTTGATATGTACCAGCATGCGTGCCGCGAGCTGAAGAACTACATTGAAGAAGGGCGCTCGATTATGCGCGAGATCGAGACCGAGACGTACGAAGACAACCCGCCCATCTTCCGCGAGTACACGACTGCCACGGCCGAGATGCGCGCCCAGATGGACAACCAGTTCAAGAACATCAAGATCTTTGCCCGGCTGCAGAGCAAGAAGCAGTGGTACGAGTGGCGGACCAAGCTGCACGAAGGCCTGCAGGAGGGCATGCTGAAGACGCTCCGGGACCTGGAGAAGGACCAGGAGGTTCTTCGCCAGCGCCGCGAGAAGGTCGACGCCGTGTACCCTGCGCTCCTCGCCGAGTACGAGTCCCTCGAACGGGAGCGGGTCCAGCTCGAGCGGTTTGCCGCGCAGCTGGGCGGTGACGACCAGGAAGCCCTGATTGCGGCGCGGGTGAAGAAGGGCCAGCTGAAGGAGAGCATCGAGGAGCACAAGGGCGAGGCGGCGCGGCTCGAGGCGGAGACGAAGGAGAGCAAGGCCCGCGTGGCTGCCATGAAGACCGAGAGAGAGCAGTACCTGAAGGAGCTGGAGGAGGCGAAGCGGACCCAGGAGGAGCGGCGCAGCTGGAGCCACCAAGAGATCTCGTCACTGAAGAGTATGTCCCCTTTTCCCTTTTCCCTTTCCCCTTTCCCCTTTCCCCCTTCATGTACGATTCTGCAAGTATACACTTTACTGACTCCTTCTAGCACAAGTCGATGCCCTCGAGAAGAAGAGCGGCTGGGCCGTGACGGGGGCCCAGGGCACGACGCTGTCGCTGGCCTACCGCCGCGAGGTCGAGCTCGTCTTTGACGTGGCGTCCTTCCGGCCCGGCCAGCGGAACGCGCAGATCGACCTCTGGTACATTGGGCACACGCGCGCCCGCGACCCGCAGCCCTGCACGCCCGAGACGGAGTTCTTCCTGCAGTGCATCCGCGACCACGTGCGTGCCCTGACGCAAGCAGAAACACACCCGGGGAAGCTCCTCAAGGTGGTCCGTGCGTCATGGGACACAGCAAAACACGCAGCCAATCAGATTCGCCATTTGCACCTCACATTTCCCACGACAACCACCAAGACGTCGGACACATCGATTGCCGTGGCGGTCAACATCTTGCTGGTGCCGCTGCAGACCAAAGTGGAAGTGACACTGCACCTGCGCAGCCTGGGATGTGCACCGGGCCGCACGGCGCCGCGCGGCCTGCGGATCGCCGTGTCGTCCGAGGCGCGGGTTGTCTACGGCGAGCCGTTCAACGCGGCCAAGATGGGCGAGTTCCTGTCGGCGCGGATTGGGAACCGGGTCACGAAGGGGGCGGCGGCGGCCAAGAAGGGCAAGGCCAGGCCGGAGGACTTCTGGGTGGACATGGTGGAGGAGCTGAAGGGCAAGCTGCTCGCGCGCGGCCGCAAGTGAGGCGCGGCGGGAGGGTTCCTTTTCTTTTTGTCTTCTCTTTTTTTCTATTTTTTTTTTCTATCTTTTGTCACGGACTATGCCATATGTTATGTTTCGGACGGCGGATGATGCATGATGCATTTGTTTTATTGTCTCCTTGATTTGTACCTTTCCCACCACGCCGGCGTTCAGTGTTTTCTTGGGAGGAGCGGCCCCTGACGGAGGCAGATGGCCAGTGACAAGGCGCATCTTGCGTCGTTCTCTGCGGCACGGCTGCATCATGACACAGAGAAAATACCATTCATTCCAAACCGCATCGTGCTTGTTGCTGGCACTCAACCGTTGTTCATGTCTTTGCTGTCTCTGGCACCCCTTGTTTATGCGTTTTTTCGACGACGCTTCCAGCCACCCCCTCCCCCTCTCCATTCCCTTACGCCCCCTATTCACTTACACCCCCCTCGCCTGTTTCCTTGCTGCCCTGCGTTAGTCGTGACAACTGTTTTGGATGCTTTGAGGATGTCCTGTTCGCTTCTCAAGTATTAGTACTGCCGCTGCCGCCGTCTCGATGTTGTTTATGTGTGCCAGCTTCGAGCTCATCCTCCGCCGCGAACACCACTTCGATGCCTCGCCTTCGCCCTTGGGGGGGCAGCACGCGCAGAAATTCTAGTCGGCCCGTTCGCACCGCCAAACAGAAACAGTGAGGCCGCTCCTTGACTGCGCGCACCCCATGACGTCGCTTCATGATGTTTGATTCCCTAATCGGGAAAGAGCACCTGTGTGCACAGCTGCCAAAGAGAAAGGAACGACTTCCTCGTCCCGCTGCCACTGCATTCACTTCCTCCCCCCCCGCGAGTAGCAAGTATAAATTATTTCCCCGTCTCTCTTCCCCCCTCTCTCTCCTTCTTCTTTCCTCTTTTTTTCTTCCTCAGACAGGCCTGCAAATTTGACGCTATCGCCAATCTTCTTTGCCGCCTCTCTTCCGTTATCACCACCTCTTCTTCCTTTCTCACCACCTCTCTTTTCTCTCGATTTGACCTCGGCTTCGCAGCCCTCTTTCCTCCTCGCCGTTTCCCGACGTTAAACATTTTCATAGCTTCGTCTCCTGACGTCAAAACAAATTCGAATATCTCGCCAGTAGCAGGTGTGTGGCCCTCTCTCTAATCTTTCTCTGCTTCGTGACGCAAGATGCTCTTCCTCTTCCAACTTTCCCTCCCCTCCCGTAAGTCACCACTGCTGACACCCTCTCCTTATCACCAGATCTGCAGACAGACACTGCCGGCAAGATGATTCCTCTTCTGGGTCTCACCATCGCCGTCTGGCTCCTTCGCTACGCGAACCGCGACCTCAAACCCTTCATCAACCCGCTGATGGCCAGCACCGCAGCCCATATGTTTATGCCCGGTTACTTCTACCTCGTCCTCCCGGCTCTCTTCTGCATCCCGAGAAGCTTCTGGTCCGGCACCGTATTCACTCGCCGACACATTCTCATGACTCTCGGCATCTGCATCCTCCATTGGTGGATCCGGATTTGCACGCCCTTCGGCCTGCCTTTCATTGACAGCATCGAGGAATTTGTCGTTGACGCGGTCGAGGACCCGTTCGATATTCTTGTTGCCCCCTTCATCGATGCCCTCGACAGCGGCCTCGATGCCATCAACTTCTTCGAAGACCTACGGCAGGACCAGATACAGATGGCGAAATTCGGCATCAACCTTTGGCAGACTGTGGTCCGTGTTGGCAAAGGAGTGTTGGCAATCTTCGTTTTTGTCGGCCGCTGCATCGCCTTCATTCCCCGCTGCGAAGACAGACTCGCCGACATTGCTGTTTCGATGGAGCAGCTCTTGTCGGAGGACACGGGCCTTCTGATGGCTGTTGCGTGCATAATTCTCGTTATCGGGATCGTCGGTTATATGATTCGCAAGATTCATAATAGGAACCTGACCATCCAGCGAGCAGCCAACGCAGAGTTGACCAGTTTCATCGAGCAGCAGCATACGGCCATCAAATCCATCGACGGCCGAGTCACTGCTCTCCACGCAAAGGCTGTGGACGTTCTTCCGCACATCTGGTTCAATGTCTTCCGTCCCGGCGCCAGTCACAATCTGCAGACCCTTGAGCAGGACGACGTCCCTCGTTCTATGCCCATCCGCGAGCCAATCGTTCCCAAGCCCGTCACGTATTTGCTACGCCACCTTCTTGCTCCGCAGCCTGGTCTCAACATGCCGACGCTCGAGAGCCTCAAGACGTACGACCCCAGCGAAGTTCATCTCGCCCTGCGGAAGATCTACAAGTCAAACCAGTACACCCTGCAGTCTCTGGCTCAGGAAGAAACCAATCTCACTGTCATGGTCCCGCGTCTGGAACAGTTGTCTCTCATGATCCGCACCGAGGCCGCCAGGGCCGAGCCTCATGGCCGCCGCGGTGATTGCGTGCCCTGGACGCAAGCCGACTATGAGGGAACCGCACAGAGCTACGACATGTATCGGCAGATGAAGCACGAAGATCCGGCCGCCTCCCATCTGGAGAGCTTTGACAAATACGAGATATTCACGGCCACAGATCGACGCCGCCGCCAATTTACCGCTGCTGCCCCCCCTCGTCAAGACCCGAATCGCTACCTGCAGACATTCGAAGCTCGGATTTACAGCCTCAAGCAGAAATCCCGCGATGCTGATCGGATGAAGCCCGGGCAAGGCGCGCGGACCACCACCGGCCAAGCCAAGAGCCAGGACCAGGCTCCCCGAATGATCAAGCGACCTGTCCTGCCTATCCAGCCTGTGCGGTACGAACTATCGGAAGAGGACCGAAGTTGGTATTAGCGTTACCATCTTCACCTTGACCGATTTTTCTCCCGTCCCTCTCTGAAGAAGGCAGATGCGGACATGGGCATGCAGGATTCGTCCAACCAAATTGTGGCAGGCGCTCAGTCCCATCAAGTCCAGGAGGAATCCCAAGAGCAGCAAAGCATCGCCGCTTCGTCTACGGACAAGCAAGATGGCCCTCAGGATTCCGACGTCAGCGTTACCAACCTGACCGACAAGGATGAGGACAGGACTGTTGCGGTTGAGTCTTCGGAAGAGACCTGTTATTTCGAGGTGAGCAAGGTTCCGATCAACAGGAAGGAGCAGAAGATGCGACAGCCCATTCAGACTCTCTTTTTGAAGCCTCAGGACTACTCTTTTCTGAGGGATGCGCCCATTTATCCCAAGCGTAGAGGCACTTTGAGAGGCCTCTTTGCCCCTCCACCTGGCCCTTCTTCGCATCCTCTGTCGGAGGCTTCTGATGATGACAGCAATACGGGTTCTCAGCTTCCCGTCAATGAGACTACCGCTAGCACCAATCATGGCCCAAGCATCTCGGCACAGAAGGAGACTGTGACAGTGGAAGAAGTGGCTGACCAGGAAGCTGCTCATGTCAACTTGGAAGACCTGCCTTTGCTCCCCTCCGCCCCAACCGTGTCGGCCTCTGAAAGCGACCTCCCTCTGCCGCCTGTCGCCCCCCTCCCAGTCACAGAGGAGACAGGCAAGGCCATTGAAAAGCAGCAGGTGGTTCTGGCTCCCGAAGATCTGCCTCAGATCACCGAAGCAGCACAGAAAGATCCGATCCTTGAGAAGAAGAAGTATGTGCAGCCACAGAGACACATGTTGGACGGCTTGACCGCCGCGCACCATCAACTGCAGCAAGTCACCTCTCTGCTAAGCTCTTCTATAACTTCTTTCCCCTCCGCTTCTAGAGTCTCTGGCCCTTCGACACTATTGAGAGGACTTTCCGCACGACTGAGAGGACCTTCCACACATCTGAAAGCCTCCACACGGCTGAGAGAACTTTCCACACGACTTGGAAAATTCCGACTCGTCTGGTGCCCGCTGCAGCTGCGAGAGCTACATGGATGGCCGAAGCGCTTCCTGTCAAGTCGCCATGAAGTAGTCTTTGGAACACGGATAATCTCTCACCGGCCGAGAGGGAAGGCTTTCAAGGAGACCTATGGAGAACGGATATCTCGAGAACTTGCGAACCAAGACGAGGCAAAGCCAGTGGCAGAACTCACAGGCCAGGACCTCCCAACTTCGGTGCCAGCCACGCCTGAGTTGCCTGAGTTGCCCATTTTCTCGTCTCTGCCGCCCACGCCTGAGGTGCATATGCTCTCTTCCCTGCCAAACATGATCAACGATGTTGCTATTCCGGCCGATGAGCCTGATATCATGCAGGACATCGAGATCTCAGGGACACTGGCACCGGAAGGCTACGAAACCATGTCCCAGATCTCCATGGCAAACCAGATGCCGGAAATCCCAGAAGTCCCGGCAGGTCCAGCGCCATATCATTTACCCGAGCCCTTAGATAATACAGAGATGGCCACCGACGACATGTTTGCTAGCGATGATGAGGAGCAGGTTAGTCTGATTCTATTAAGGCTGGCATTATCTGGTGAGGAAGTCAATTTGCCAGACGCTCAATTGCCCAATGATGTGGACATGACGGAGTCGCTCTGGGAGGAAGTTGTACAGTCTACTTATGTGCAAAATATCAATGAAAACGACCCGTCGTTTAGCTGGTCTCAGCCACTAGATATGATGCAGATTCAAGACTTTGGACCAAGCACCCAGGCAAACCCTCAGGGCCTTGCAGACGCCAACACTGCGTTGATTTTTGAGCCTCTCACCAACGAGGAAACTCAACCCGGTGCAGCAAAGACATTGAACCCGGAGGATGCCACGCGGACGAAAGAATCAGTCCCGCCTATGCAAGCCACCGCACCTCAACTGCCAGTGGTATCAGAACACATGGTTGAAGCAGTCAAGGTATCTACGGCAGCAATACCTGTCTCCAACGCTGGCCCTCTACCGACGGAATCTGCCTTGGGCCTTCAGCATACGCCTACTGCCGCTACACTAGCCCCAGCCTCTTCATCCATTGCTGCTTGCTCTTCTGGAACGGGCACAGCTCACTCTAAGCTGGTTTCCACCGCCCCGGCTGTCACTGTCCCGGCTGTCACTGTCCCGGCTGCCACTGTCCCGGCTGCCACTGTCCCGGCTGCCACTGTCCCTGCCACTATGCCGGCGGCCACCGTCCTGGTCCCGACCACAATCAACCAGCACTCTCCCTCATTACAGCGCCCGCGGTCGTTCGTGGCTTCGATGGCGCCGAACCGCAAGTCAGCCAGGACAACGCGCGTTGTTCCACCGCAGTCGTCGCCGCAAACGCCCCTCCCAACACTTGCCGCTCAGAGTCCACTGCCGGTGACTCCTCCATGCCGGAAGAAAGCGTAAACCAGCGCTTCCCCAGGCGCTACAGCAATTCCGACGTCTCTTATCGATCCCGTGCTACCATCCGCGTCCCCGTTGCTGCCTCCAGTGGAAGCCCAGCCGCTGCTCCGGCCAGAGTCCAAGTCCGAAAGTCTGCCAGAGCCCAAGCCCGAACTTCGGCCGGAGCCACTGCCGATGCCTCGTCCCCCTGCCGTCACCGCACACCCAGTTGCAGATGTGCCGCCTGACAAAGGCCCAAGCTTCCCAGGCCAGTCCGAGAAGAAACGGACACAGGCCGAGGAGAATCAGGC
The DNA here is from genome assembly GCA_021396205.1 of Sporothrix brunneoviolacea. NCBI lineage: Eukaryota > Fungi > Ascomycota > Sordariomycetes > Ophiostomatales > Ophiostomataceae > Sporothrix > Sporothrix brunneoviolacea. The sequence goes on from WNYD01000106.1 coordinate 38,411, forward strand.
TCAGACCGCCAAGGTTGATACCGACCGTGTGGGCCTAACTACGCTACACGGCAAAGACAAAGGCAAGGGCAAGGATAACTCAGCCACAGCCGAGAATGTCCCAAAGGTATCGAGTGGTCTGAATGCTCGGCCTATCCTTAAGCCTCGCTTCAACAAAGAGAATAGCGTGGTACACGCTCTGAAACCTTCTTTGCCGACGGCGGAGCTTCCTAAACCTTCTTCGCCGACCGCAGAGCTCTCTCTGGCGTTTGGTGCCGGGTCTAGCCAACCGAATTTTAAGTTCGACATCAAGGTCACCCCAAAGGTCTTCAGCCAGGAGGAGACTAGATGGGTCTGGGACGCTAACGACGGTAATGACGAGCCAGAATTTGCTCCCATCCCTGCCGACATTGCTGCCATGGCAGAGAAGGCGGCCGGGTCACTGGTGTCCGACCGACCAGCAAATCTCGCTGACGACGGCGTGCAAAATAAGGCCGAGGACAAGTACAGAGTCCGCCACTATGCGCCAATGCCCAGGACCATTGCAGTAGGTGTTAGCTCGACCGCATCTCTGAAGCCAGCCAGCAACGACACTTCTTCCAAGGAAGCAACTCAGCAAGAACCAGAAGATGATACGCCTGGACCCCTCAGCAAGCACGGCAGAGTCAGTGACAAGAAATTGGCGGCAATGCTAGATGACCCGGACATCAAAAACTATATGTCGAAACTCGACTGGGTTATCGACGCCGGCATAGAGTATCTTGCTAATATCCAACCCGACGATGACCTACCCAATGAATGGGCCTCAGCAGCTAGACAGCAAATGGCATTCCTCATTGCTCGCCGCCAAGTCTCCCTAGTCCCGGACTGGGACTCACCGATGCGGGACTGGAGCGAGCTAGGGATTGCTTGGTTGGACATTGTCGTGCAGTGGGCAGATATTGACTACTGGACCCAGGACCTCTTCGGGATCCTGGTCGAGGAGATGACAGACCGGGACATGATGTTCGAAAAAAGTTGATTGCAGGATGGTACATCTTGGCTTTTTACCCAGCATCTCTCTGGTGGTATCGACTGATTCTCTTCCTAAGCACCAATTGCAACTGCCAACACCAAAAAAAATTGTTTGTTTGCTTTTTTGTCGACTCCAGTTCCGTTTTCTATTGTATTCGCGTTTTCCTTTGTCATCTCTTGCTCTGCTTTCTCTTACATTGGTGTTTTCATTTTGTATTTGGTTTGTGCTCTTTATCTCGTCTTCTTATAATGTTCTTATATTGTTCTCGTCTCGTTTCTTGTCTGCAGTTTCTTGTTTTGTCTGGTTTGTTTCGTTTGGTTTGTTTGTCTTGCGAAGGGAATTTTTTGAAGTAAGTTTGATATGCCCTTTGCCTTCTCATCTCCATTCAACACTAACAAAGCTTTCATATAGGCTCGGCGAGCGCACCGTCGACTTGTTCCAACGCCATTGAAGCGGAAATGGAAACACATCTCCGGGTCATTGTCCCCACAAACACAGCATCTTCTGCATCTGGCGCCGGTTTTCTCTCCACATACAACTTTGTGAAAGCACACAGCGAGCACACAAGCCACATTGCACTCCCGGGGCATTAGACCGAGCCATCAAATGGGGCGAATAACAGGTGGGAGAAAGAATTATCTCCCACATCTTTGCTCGGTGAGATGCCACCGCCCTCCGACCCCCAAGAGAAAACACTTGAGAACGGAGGGAAATGGGCAGGAGAAGGGTGAGAAAGGGGGAAATGTTATCAGACAACTTCAGGTATGACAAGGCCCCAGCCAAACCCAAAAACATACAAGACTACCAAAAGGGTTGGTGGAAAGAAGCAGAATCCTCCAACCCACCAAAATATAAGACCACCAGAAGGGCTGGTTGAAAAAGAATCTCCCAGCCCACCTAAAAAACAAAACACAAGATCATCAGAAGGGTTGGCGGAAAGAAGCAGGATCCCCCAACCCGACCAAAATACAAGACCACCAGAAGGATTGGCGGAAAGAAGACTCCCCCAATCCACAAAACAAAACGAAATATAAGGCCGGAAGGGCTTGGGGAAAGAAGAGTCTCCCAGCCCTCACATTTACCCAACTTGCTCTTTTGACTACCTTGGAGGAATGCTGGGCTTCCCTTCTCTCACCTTCTCTCCGATTTGCGCAAAAAAAAGGCCGGACAAGGCTTAGTTAGCATTGCAACGATGCTCTTTTTTTGATGCACTACTGCCGAGAGGGTCATTTGATGTACAAGACACGGCGGCGCTCGCGGAAGGCCAAATTTGGAAATTGGGAGGTGTCTCCGCGGCAAGATGAAGCATGCCTGCCAAAGAAGACTGGCGAGGCAACAGCCAAAAATGTAGGATTTGGCTCCATACTTGATATACTTTCGTTGAATAGAATGGGAGGAGGACGTTTTTGTACATAGGTTACTGCTGTGGAAATACCACCAACGGGTGCTTGCTTCGCATATGACTCTAAAAATATTTTCAAGTGTCTGGTAATATTGCAAACTATAAACAACAAAGAAACTATGCAAAGCGGCCTGTCTAATGTCATGATGCAAATACAAAAACCAGATCCCTGTGGGTCTTCTCTCTTCTCTCTCTGCTCTCTCTCTCTCTCTCTCTCTCTCTGAATCTCACACTTATACCTGCAGAGCCGTGTCTTCCCGGGCTCCGTGTGTACCCTTGCGCCACGCCAGCTGCGGATCCGCGGCCGACGAGACGGCCTTGGCCTTGCCAGGCGGGCCCCAGCCGCCGCCGCCGGGCGTGTGCACGATAATGCGGTCGCCCGTGTTCATGGGCGCGCTGTTCTTGGCGCCCAGGTTGATCTCGCGCTCCTCCACCTCGACCGCGTCGTCCTCGGCGCCGTCGTCTTGGCCCAGCCGCTTCAGCGCCAGCTCCCAGCTAGCCTTCTCGACGCGCCGCACCCACAAGTTGAGGCCGCACTGGCCTGGCTCGCCGCCCGCCAAGCCGTACGGCTGGTACACGCGGCGCTCGCTCAGGATGGACACCTGAAGCGGCATGCGGAACTCAATGTCGCGGACGACGCCGTCGCCGCCGCGGTGCTGGCCGTTGCCGCCGGACCCCTTGCGCAGCGAGAACCGGCGCAGCAGGACGGGATAGCGGCGTTCAAACACCTCAGAGTCGGTAATGCGCGTATTGGTCATGTGCGTGTGGACGCCGCTGGTGCCGTCCCAATCGGGCCCGGCGCCGCTGCCGCCGGCAATGGTCTCGTAGTAACCGAAGCCCTTGACGGTGTCACTGCCGGCGACGTTGCCGCCGAACCCAAACGTCAGGTTGTTGCAGTCGCCCTGGCTGGCGGCGCAGGCCTCAAAGGCCTTGAAGATAACGTCGGTGACGCGCTGGCTGGTGAGGACGTTGCCGCCAACGACGGCGGCGCGATCGGAGGGCGAGAGGAGCGACTTGGGCGGAATCATGACGGTGACGGGGCGGAGGCAGCCCTGGTTGAGGGGAATATCCTCGGAGATGAGGCAGCGGAGGCAGTAGATGATGGCGCTGAAGGTCACCGCCTCGGGCGCGTTGATGTTTCCGTAGACTTCGGGTCCCGTACCAGCAAAGTCAAAGACGGCTTCGCCCTTGTCCGCGTCAATGGAGACGCGCAGGCGGATAGGGCTGCCGTCATCCATGTGGTCGACGGCAGACAGGTCCTTGCCCTCGAAGCGCCGACTGACCTGTTTAAGCAGCGTGCGCACGCATAGGGCGGCGTTGTCCTGGATGGCGCGCATGTACAGGTCGACGGTGTCCTCGCCGTACTCCTCGAAGAGGGCCTCGATGAGCGAGATGCCCTTCTGGTTGGCGGAGACCTGAGCTTTAAGGTCGTTGATGTTGTCGGCAAGGCAGCGCGTGCCGCTGCAGCCTGGATACTTTGCGGGCTGCACGTAGAACAGGTCGACGACGAGATCCTCGTCGAAGCGCCCGCCAGTGACGATCTTGGCGCTCTTGACGGAGGCTCCCTCCTGGTACAGCTCGCGCGAGTGTGGCGGCATGCTGCCGGCGGTGATGCCGCCAATGTCGGCGTGGTGGGCGCGCGATGCGGCGTAAAAGAGAATTTTCTCGCCCTTGCGGTCAAAGGCCGGCATGATCAGGGTTACGTCGGGAAGATGCGTACCGCCGTACGACGGGTGGTTGGAGATGATGACGTCGCCCTTCTGTAGGCGGCCGCGCCAGATCTCGGCCTGGCGCTTCACGCACGTGGACAAGCTGCCGAGGTGGACGGGCAGGTGCGGCGCGTTGGCGACGAGGGCGCCGTCGGCGTCAAAGATGGCGCACGAGAAGTCGAGGCGCTCTTTCACGTTGGTGCTGACGCTCGTCTTCTGCAGAGCGCGGCCCATCTGCTCAGCAATGGCCATAAAGCGGTGGCCGAAGACACTTAGCATGATGGGGTCGACCTCGCGGTCCTTCTCGCTGTCGTTTTCTGCGGCTGGCTGGTGCGCGCCGTCCACGTTCTTGGCACGGCCGGCGATGTCGATAATAACGTGTGTGGCCAGCTTGGTTGCGGCTGTGCCTGGCGCCACGACGATGGTCTGCGTGCCGTCGGCCAGCATTGCAGGGCCGGGCACCTTGTCGCCGATGTCGAGGTCTTCGAGCTTGAAGATGGGCGTGTCAAGGCGGCCGCCATCAAAGTAGACCTTGGCCTGGGCGTGTTGCTTCTCGCTCTGCTCCGTACCGTCTGCGGCTAGCTCGTGCACGGTAACACTGGCCAGCTGTTCGTCGACGGTCTTCTCGTCGTAGCGGAAACTGCGGCCGATGCCGCGCACGCGCACGTCGTCGATGATGATGTCGCGGTCGTCGAGCGTGAAGCCGAACTCGTAGCGGTGGTGGCGCACAAACGCCCGGCCATAGGCCCAGCGGTCACCGCCAAAATGCTCACCGGCCTCTTGCTCCGTGGGTTGCACGATCATCAGGGCTGATTCCGTGCCGCGGTAGCGCATGTTGAGGTACTCCTCAAAGACCATCTCGTCATCCTGGAAGCCCTGGTCGCGCAAGGCCGTCCGCGAGCGGTCGCGCAGCTTGGTCATCTTGTCACGGAGCTCGACCACGACAGTGCTGTTCTCGCCGTCTACCCAGACTTTTGACTCGGGCTCCTGCTGCTCGTCGACGACGTCGGCCAGCGCCATACCGTAGGCTGACAGCACCGATGAGTAGCGGTGCACTAGGATCTGCCGGATGCCCAGCGACTGCGCGATGGCGACGGCGTGCTGGCCGCCTGCGCCGCCGAACGTTGCTAGGCGGTGCTTGGACGGGTCGTGGCCCTTGGCCTCTGTGATGGACCGGATTGGTCGCGTCATGCTCTCGTTGGCCACCGTCAGAAACCCGAAGGCCACCTCGTCGACGCTCATGTTCTTGCCCGTCTCCCTGTTGATCTGGTCCGCTAATGCGTGCAGGGCTGCCTCGCTGGCAGCCACGTCGAGGCCCTCGTCTTCGTTCTTGCCAAAGATCTTTGGGAAGAACTCGGGAAGCAGCCGGCCAAGATACAGGTTGGCGTCCGTAACTGTCGCAGGCCCGCTCTTCCGGTAGCACGCGGGTCCCGGGTGCGCGCCGGCTGACTCGGGTCCCACGACAAACAGACCGTTCCTGAAGAACAGCATGGACCCGCCGCCGGCTGCTACGGTGTTGATGTCGAGCTGGGGCGACTGGATGGTCACGCCGGCCGTCGTGGTCTCGAATGTGTGGTCATAGCGGCCTTCACCATAGCGAGAGACGTCGGTCGACGTGCCGCCCATGTCAAAGCCAAGCACGTTGATCTTGGTCTTCGGGTCATACGACGTGATGGCGTAGCCAACGACGCCGCCCGCGGGTCCCGACAGGATGGCCTTGAGGCCCGTGAACTTGTCGACATCTACGAGGCCACCATCGCTCTGCATGAACTCGCAGCGCGCGCCGCGCTCGCTGTCGCCAGTGTCCTTCACGCTCTTCGTGCCCAACCCCCCTTCGAAGCCTTTCTGGAAGCCCGAGATGTACTTCTTGATGGCCGGGGTCAGGTATGCGTCGGCGCACACGGACGTGGCCCGCGACACCAGCTTGATCATGGGCATCAGCTCGGAGCTGAGCGAAATGTGGCTGAAGCCAATGTCGGCGGCTAAGCGGCCGATCAGCGCCTCATGGTCCGGAAACGTGTATGCATGCATCAGGCAGACGGCGATGCTCCGCATGCCGCTGTCGTAGACGGCCTGCAGCTGTGCACGCACGTCTGCCTCGTCGGGTCGTTGCAGGATCCGAACGGCCTCGCCGGACACGCCCATGACCAGCTCGGTCTCGGGCCGGGATGCTTCAGGCGTCCGCGCGCGCACGTCGACCTGGGTTAAGTGGCGAACCGGGTCCTCGGCGTAGTCCTCGAGGGTGACGCGCTCGTCGACCTCGACGACCTGCTCGTACAGCACGTCGGGCTTGCGGATGGCCAGGTCGAAGATGCGCGGCCGCGACTGGTTGCCGATGGCTAGGCAGTCTCGGAACCCGCGCGTGACGACGAGCGCGATGGCCTCGCCCTTGCGTTCAAGCAGCGCGTTGGTTGCTACCGTGGTGCCCATGCGGATAGAGTCGATCTGCGAGGTGTCGAGGGCCTCGCCGCGAGGGATATCTCGCTTTAAAAAGTGCGCCATGATGCGGCGGATGCCCTCGAGGGGCGCATCGGCGTAGTTGGCTGGGTCCTCGGACAGCAGCTTGATGACGATGTGCTCGCCGTCACAGCTGCCGAAGCAGTCTGTGAAGGTGCCGCCGCGGTCGATGGCGATGGCGACCTTGCCCTTGCGGGCGGGTGTGGAGGGCATTTTATGTGATAGAGGGGAGATGGACAACAGGAAAAGCCAGAGACACCGCGATGAGGTCGTGAAGAGGTCGTGATGCTGAAAATGAAGCAAAAGCGAAGTGAGGATCACGTGAAGATGCGATGTGATGATGGAGGTGCCAAAGCAAACAGCTGCAGCGCTCCTTCCCCGTCTATATATCCTTCAGCGCCTCAGTCTGTCTCGGACGTCATGAGCCCTTTCCTCAAACGATCACTTGTTTGGTATTGCGTCGTTCCTTCTCTAAGTTGGCTGTTCACACTGCCAAACAGCCTCCGATTCGCCCGCGATTTACACGCAAATGCCACCCGGCTGTCTGCCCCGCGAGGAGCACCGCTCGTTGTAGCCCTCCATATTGTCTACTACCAGTCGGTACTTGCCCCTGCAGCGGACTAGCTCGCCGGCTTTCAGCGGCTCTAGCGCTTGTCTTGATCGGACGTGGTCGCCGGAGCTCTTATCGGACAGCGGATAATACGGGGCGTCGATGACACCAGTGCGGGCGAAATGCCACGACGGATAATTGTTAGTAGGTACTTTGCTATGTGGGCACAAAAGCGCTTTGTACAGAGTACATAGCATCTGTCCCTTCCATGACGCACGTGACCGCCCTCGACCGCTCGACCTCCTCCGCTCGTCACCAGGCACCACTCGCTCTGTCATCTTTGCCCTATTCGACGGCTTGGCATATCATCAAACGTCCTCCGACTATCACGCTGCGTCTCTGCCCGCCTGCTTCATTGGCCGCTTGTCCTGCGATCACCGCTGCAGGGCAAAACCAGGCCCGCCAGTCCCTCGTTCCGGGCCCGCATCTGACGCTTGCTGACTGCATTTCTGCTATCTAGAACCCTGCCCAAAGTGCCGTCTGGGGCGAACTCGTATTCACCATTGCCCTCCTCGCATTCGGCTTGTGTTACTCGTCGTCTTCCCCGTTGTAGACACAGTGTCGGCATAAAGGGGAGCCGGTAGACGGTCCTGAGGTCTGATTCAAGGGACCAGGTCTTGAGACCGTAGTTTGGGTTTGATCCTTTTTTCAGTATTTTTTACTATTTTACACAAAAGCCTTCTCCACTATGGGCTTCACGGACGAAGAGTGGGCAGAGGTGGCCCAGGAGCTGCCCAGCACGCAAGACGCGGTCATCCAGCAGTATCTCAAGGGGCGGGAGAACCTGATAGCCGAAGAGCAGAAGAAGCGTAGCGGTTGGTTCCTCTCTCCTCGCTCTAGGCTTTTTGGTTGTGATCCTTTGTGGCTGACAAAAAAGATTACGCCTTCCGCCAGGCGCTCTCGCCCATCGCTCGGAAAGCATGTGCGATCGTTGGGCGCATCCGCGACGAAGAGCGGCGTCGCATCTGGACGCCGAAGCTGGAGGAGAGGATCGCCACGGGCGAGGGCGACCCGGGCACTGGGCGCGACGATGGTGCAGGCATGACCCTGTACCCGGGCCAGGTGTTCACGCACGCCAAGGGGCTGATGGAGCGCACCACGCTGTGGCAGATCGTCCGCAAGATGCCCAAGGGCGCTCTGCTGCACGCCCACTGCGACGCCATTGTCAACTTTGAGTTTGTTTTTGGCGTGCTGCTGCGGACCCCTGGACTGCATGTTGTTGGCACGTCTGGCCCCCTGGCCACGCCGGAGCAGCTGGCCGAGCGCCTGCTGGCGTTTCCCTACCGCAAGGAGGCGCAGCACCTGGTGACTGAGGCCGAGAGCAAGGCCAGCGGCGGCGCCAAGAAGGCCAACCCGCCGCCCTGGGACCCCAGCTACGTCGCGGGCACGCCGGTGCTGCTGACCGAGGCGGCCGACGCGTTCCCCGATGGCGGGCGCGCCGGGTTCGTGGCGTGGCTCAAGTCGCGCTGCACCATCTCGCAGCTGGACGCCGTCGAGCAGCACCACGGCGTCGACCACATCTGGGAGAAGTTCTTCAACTGCTTCGCCATGATGGGCGCCATGATCCACTACGAGCCCGTGTGGCGCGCGTTCCTGCGCCAGCTCATGCGCCAGATGTTCGACGACGGCCTCTACTGGGTCGAGGTGCGCATGAAGTGGCCGGCCGACTACCACCGCGAGGGCAGCGAGACGCCCGAGCCGGACTACCTGCACCTCTACGGTGTCGCCGAGGAGGAGATTGCGCGGTTCCGCGCCGAGACCAACAACGCCTTCTGGGGCATCCGCTTCATCTGGACCGAGCTGCGCGGGTTTGGTACGCGGCCCATCGCCGAGTCCATGGACCAGTGCATCACCACGAAGCTGGCGTACCCGCACATGATTGCCGGGTTTGACCTGGTCGGGCAGGAGGACGGCGGCCGCCCGCTCAAGGACCTGCTGCCCGAGCTGTTCTGGTTCCGCAAGCAGTGCGCCGCCGAGGGCGTCAGCATCCCCTTCTTTTTCCACGCGGGCGAGTGCCTGGGGGACGGCGACGACACCGACAACAACGTCTTCGACGCCGTGCTGCTGGGCACGCGGCGCATCGGCCACGGCTTCAGCCTCTACAAGCACCCGCTGCTGATCGACCTCGTCAAGGACAAGCGGATCCTGATCGAGTCGTGCCCCATCAGCAACGAGGTGCTGCGCCTCTGCGGCAGCATCCTTTCGCACCCGCTGCCCGCCCTGCTGGCGCGCGGCGTGCCCTGCGGGCTCAACAACGACGACCCGGCCATCCTGGGCCAGGACACCGAGGGCGTTACGCACGACTTCTGGCAGGCGCTGCAGGGGTGGGACAACCTGGGCCTCGCCGGGCTGGGCTCGCTGGCCGAAAACAGCGTGCGGTGGTCGGCCTTTGAGGACCAGACGAACGAGGAGTGGACGCGGGACATCCGCGCGGCGTCGCTGGGGTCCGGTGTCAAGGCGCAGCGCCTCAAGGAGTGGAGCATCCAGTGGGAGAAATTCTGCCTGTGGGTGGTGACGGAGTACGGCGAGAAGTACGGCGATGACGAATAAATAGCGATGCACAAGCACGGCCAATGTTTCCACGGTTCTTTTTCTTATGGGGATGATTTTCCTGTCCGTCTGGGGTTATTACACATTTACGACATCACATTCAACATGGGTATTCAATATTGATGTTCGGGAGCAGACACGGCTGCTCGGTTCGTTGTATAAGATGATGTCATGTCATTCTTTTAGGTAACTATCTTTGAATAGAATGCATACGCATTGCGGCCAACACCAGTTTGCCGTCTGCCATGTTCCTCCGGTGACATTTTGGGACACGCTGTCTTCCTCTCTCATGTAGGTATCATAACAAATAAATCAAAATACACCTCCTCCCTCGATACAGAATTAACACAGTCGTAATGTTTCCCCATTATTCCTGGCGTGTGCGCTGGGCATCCGCCTGCTTCTGGATGTCGTGCTCGGCTCCGCGCTGCTGCGTCTTGCCGGTGTCGTGCTGCTTCTGGTACTCGGTCTCGGCCTGCCGGTTGCCCGTGATGTTGGCAAAGCCGCCGCCGATGGCGCCCGTGACGCGGTCCGAGGCGCCCGACACAAAGTCGCTGGCCTGGCCGCGGGCCTCCTGCTCCTGGCCCGAGCGGTTCTGTTCACGTCCAGATGACTTGAGGGACTGAGGGAAGTTAGATGAATCGAAACTGCAAGAAGGGAGAGTCGGGATTGGGGCTTACCTCGGATCCAACCAGCCCACCAAAGGCCTCCTTGGCGGAGCCCACCGTCTGGTTCCAGCTGCCGGCCGAGCGGTCCGGGTTGTCGCGAGTGACGGCGCCTGACGACGATGCCGTGAAGCCGGGGCCCTTGAGGGTGGCGTGCGAGGCGTCGTACTCGTTCTGGGCGCTGGCCTTCTTGGCCTCGCCGGCGCGCTCGTCGCTGTTGTTGCCCGTCAGGTTGCCGATAGCGCTCTGCACGGTGCCGATGGCCGAGTCTATGTAGGACTTGCCGGTGGAAGGGCCGTTGTTGTTGTTATTGTTGGAAGACATTCTGAAGTTTTTTTGGAAGTTGTGAGTTGTAGCTTGAAAGACAGTCTGAGTTGTTGGTTTGTTTGCTTGTGAAAGTGGTCTTAGAAAGTTCAAAGTTGTAGAAGCTCGGTTGATGATAAGAACAAAGAGAGCTGACGATTCGAAGGGGGACAAGCTGGGACTTATATAGCTGGCTGGATGTCGTTGACGAAGCAGCTGCTGCGCGTGGATGGGAGGGCTGGGATGGCGACAGAAGCTGTGGAGCTTGTGATGGCTGTTTGCGTATGACGAGCTGGATCAGACGTCTTGCGCCCCTCGGTCCATGTCTCGTTCCTTCCTTCCGGATTGTCTCATACTCTAAAATCAAGGTACGGCTAGTCCTTCTGGTTTGGCAGGTATGCGCTTGTCTTGCCTATGATGTTCGAAACGGGAAGGGACTTTCGGTGCAAGTGAAATGACGGAAAGGGGGCGATGATGTCATGGGCGTTGGTGGCGCGGGCGTAGAGCAGGTACAGGTACAACCCACTGTAAATGGCGATGATGTCACTACAGTTGCGAGAAACCATAGCGCACTCCACTGTATTCCAGGGCGGCCAAAGCGCGCACTAACATGGAAAGAGCCGAAACAGGCAACCACGAACACAGCAACAGCGACCTATCGTGTGGAGCATGTGGGTTGTCCCTGCGTTCAAGGCGTTGCCGTGCTCCTTCTGTTTCGATTTCTTTCTTCTTCTTCATTTTCTGTGTTTCCCTATGCGTCTGTTGCATTCTAGAGGAAGGAACTCGGGACGCAAATCTGTGTCTCATCTGCGTTCGCTTGCCTAGCATTTTCACGTGCCACGTACGTAATGAAGCGCAACAAGCCTCGCAAGAGCCTACATAGGTGGCTTGTCTCACATTGCTTCTGAGCACGCCAGAAGGAGGACTCTGGAAACGGAATATTGCACAATAAGAGCCGGTCGTACGCTAGGTAGTGCACAAGGATGGCTGCAAAAAAACAAACGTGCTCACAGCAAAAGGCACTAAGGCTACAGGTGACAGAAAACATGAAGTGAGGTGTGTTGCCATTCGCTTGTCTACCAATTAATTGCTAGGCCATCCCGGCCTCCAGAGAGTGTTGGAAGTGAAGAAATCATCGTGACCATTCGTTGTGTTAAACGACATCGTGCCAGATAAAAGAGAGAGAGTTGCCATCCGTCGTCAAAAAAGGCAGAACGAAAGAAAATGAGATAATACAGAGGCCTGGGCGTCAAAAATGCGCATTCTTCCATCTCCCCGTCCTGATGAGATGGTTTGGCAGAGCATGAAAAAGAGACAAGAAAAAGATCGTAAACATGAAAGAGAACGGCCAAAAACGCGGCCCCAAATTGAAGAAAACATAACCTGCATCGAACCATTTCCATTCTGTCCCTCCCAATTCATTGTCAACTTAAGCCGAAAAAAACAAACAAACAGAAAAGGCGTCCTTTAGTGCGGAGTCCACTGGATGGTGTCCAGGTCGATGCCCTCCTGCACCAGCTCCCACAGCGGGCTCAGCTCGCGCAGGAAGTTGACGCGCTCGCGCACGGCCTGCAGCACGTAGTCGATCTCCTGCTCCGTCGTGAACCGGCCGATGCCGAAGCGGATGCTGGAGTGTGCGCTCTCGTCGCTGTTGCCCAAGGCGCGCAGCACGTAGCTCGGCTCCAGCGAGGCTGACGTGCAGGCGCTGCCGGACGACAGGGCGATGTCCTTGAGGGCCATCAGCAGCGACTCGCCTTCAACGTAGGCGAACGACACGTTGACGCAGCCCGGGTAGAAGTGGCCGCGGTCGCCGTTCTGGGCGGTGTGCTCCATGGAGAGGAGGCCGTTGAGCAGCCGGTCGGACAGGAACTTGATGCGCTTGGTGTCGTACTGTAGTACATTGTTAGCTCCATGACGAACCAGCGAGAAGCGAACAAGGTGGCAGATGGGCAATGTAGACAATGGACGAAAGGTGCTCTGGATCAGTTTGTGCTTGTGTCACAACAGGTTTCTCCTTCCGAAGAAGGACATTCAGAAAGCCATGCATGTTTTGAAGCAAATCATCATATCGAGCGTATGTGAGAAGAGGGATGAGGGAGGATGGAAAAGGGGTGGGGGGACGTGGGAGCAAGGTGGGAAATAGCAAGATAAGAAACACATACCGGAAGCTCTTCATAGGCGATACGGCAGGCTTCGCCGAAGCCTACAACCAGAGGCGGGGCCAGCGTGCCGCTCCGCAGACCTCTCTCCTGGCCGCCGCCGCTGATGATGGGATCGAGCCGGACGCGGGGCCGGCGGCGCACATAGCAGGCGCCGATGCCCATGGGGCCGTAGATCTTGTGCGAGGAGATGGACATGAGGTCGATGTTCATGGCATTGACGTCGATGGGGATCTTGCCGACGGCCTGCGCGCCGTCGGTGTGGAAGAAGACCTTCTTCTTGCGGCACAGGCGGCCGATCTCGGCCAGCGGCTGGATGACGCCGATCTCGTTGTTGACGGCCATGATGCTGACAATGGCCGTCTCCGGGCGGATAGCGGCCTCGAGCTCGGCCAGGTCGACGAGGCCCGACGCCTGCACGGGCAGGTAGGTGGTCTCGAAGCCCTCCTCCTGCAGGTGGCGGCAGCTGTCCAGCACGCACTTGTGCTCGGTCTGGGTGGTGATGATATGCTTCTTCTTGCCGGAACGGCCGAAGAAGCGCGCGACGCCTTTGATGCTCATGTTGTTGCTCTCGGTGGCGCCGCTGGTGAAGATAATCTCCTTGGGGTCGGCGCCGATGAGGCGGGCGACGTGCTCGCGGGCGGTGTCGACAGCCTGCTCGCTCTCCCACCCGTAGGAGTGCGTGCGCGAGTGCGGGTTGCCGTAGATGCCGACGTAGAAGGGCAGCATGGCGTCGAGGACGCGCGGGTCGACGGGCGTCGTGGCCTGCATGTCGAGGTAGATGGGGCGCTGGCCCTCTTCGAGCACGGTGGCCTGCTTGAGGACGTCTGCCAATGTTAGGAGCCAAGGAACCAAGCAACAGCAAGAAAGAAGAAGAGAAGAAAAGAAGAAAAGACGACAAGACAGAAAAAAAAACTCACCAGCCATCGGGCTCACCGCCGCGGCGCCGCCCGGGGTCTCGCTCAGCGCATGCTCAAAGTCCTTCTTGTTCAGATGGATGGCCGTCTCGATCTTGGTCGCCTCGGCCACCTGGGCACTGTCCCGCTTGCTCTCCGTGACATATGTCCTCCGCTGGCTCGCCGTCCGCGCCGGTGACGATGCCGCGGTCGCCGCAACTAGTTTCGGTGTCGTCGCTAACCGCGGGCACCCGCTGTGCAACCTCCGCAGAGCCGCAGCGGACGCAGCTGGGGCAGACGGCTTCGCGGCCAGGCGCGAGGCCTGCCGTAATAATAATGCATGGGACGAGATCGCGGCCATGGTCTTCCCTCTAGGCCGTGGACGCAATCGATGGATGTGAAAAAGGGATGGCAGGAAGAAAGAGAAAAAGGGAGAGGGGAGAGGGGAGAAGGCAACAAAACAAAAAGGAAAGGAGAGGCGATGGCCAGCCAGCTGTACTAATGGACGCGGATTTGTCAACCGCCCTCGGATGCAGTTTGCCTGCGACCTTTTTCCGACTTTTTTTGGCGTTGACCTCGTTTTTTTGGCGTGGACCGCTTTCGCAATTTTCCCAGTTGAATTTCCCGTTCTTTTCACCACGGCGAAGGAAATTCGGTGATAACATCGGAGCAACTGCCACTGTCCGATTGGCCCGAGGATGCCCAGTGTGGAGTACGACGGCGTAGGATGCTCGCCGAGTTTGTGTGGGTGGCGGTCAGCAGAGCTGCAGAGGTGCCCCGCCGTTGCGTCTGTCCAGCTTGCCCCGCAGTGAGACGAAGGTGCTGTAATCTAGCGATCAGATAGGAGTGCCTGGACCTGATCCGGCCAAGAGGGCGCTGAGCGCTGACTAAGTGGCCACCAGCAAAAACAGCAAAAACAGCAAAAACCAAGCTTTGGCGCTGCGGCGGGTGGGGCACGTGCAATCGGGACCCGAGCGATGCGAGCCTATGCAACTAAACGCCACAGCACAACAAAGAAGAACTGGCGCAGGAGAGGCAATGATGAGCCGCTGAGCGCAGAAAGGTGCCGAGATGCCCACTCCGCATTGTTTAAATACGCAGGGCCGCCCGAGCGGAAGCTGCCCTCGTTCCAAGGTCGGCGAATCCTCACGATCTCGTCTTCTCTGCGGTTTTGCTCCAGCGTCGCAGCACTATCGGCACTTCGCACGCGCTGGGAGTTTGCTCTGCATGCAGCTAACCCTCGTCCGCGCGCTTCCCTAGTTGAATAATTTGCAGCTATACGGAGTACGAAGACCTCCCTGTGTCTTACGCAGCAGCCGGCACCCGGCGTCCCATCCCCTGTCGGCAGCCCCGCGCAGTCCCGCCACTGCCACCACCTGCGCCACGCTCACCCGCTAGGGGACCTGCTCCGTAAGTAAGAGCCTAGCGCCTGCGTCATCAGTCTCCAAAAGAGAGGCTTCTCCCCCAAAACCAGCGCCCTCTGCGTTGAACCTCTCTCGTCGCCGGCCGCACCCAAGGCTGCCTGGTTTTCTGGCATCGCGACTGTGCACCTCTTTTCTGCGCCGCTCGCTTCGTCAGGTTCCAATCTGATCGAATTCACCTTTATTTCCCCTGTTTTCGCCCGTCCTGCCTGATCCGTGAGGGGCCGGGCATCCCGCTTTTCCTTTTTCTTTCATTTCTTTTCTCTTTTCCCAGTTTTCGCTTCCTCGCCAGCTCGCCTACGATGAGCTTCAAAGGCTTCCAGAAGGGCGTGGTCCGGGTATGTTCTGTATGTCTCCCCACCGCCGGGAGCCTCTGCTAACCCGGCGTCACCCCCCCCCCCCCTCCTCTAGGCCCCCCAGATGTTCCGCCAGAAGTTCAACATCGGCGAGCAGACCTCAGACCCCATCTACTTGGACGCCGAGCGCCGCTTCCAGGACCTCGAGGTCCAGACGAAGAAGCTGCACGACGAGAGCCAGCGCTACGCGGACGCCATCAATGGCATGCTCCACCACCAGATCGAGTTCTCCAAGTCCATGACCGAGGTGTACAAGCCCATCAGCGGCAGCGTGTCGGACCCGGACTCGTTCATCCCCGAGGGCAACGTCGAGGGCATCCGCGCGTGCGAGGAGTACGAGGCCGTCGTCAACGACTTGAAGACGACGCTGGCACCCGAGCTGGAGATGATCAAGACCCGGGTCGTGCAGCCGGCCGACGAGCTGCTGGAGGTCATCAAGGCCATCCGCAAGTCCGCCGCCAAGCGCGAGCACAAGAAGCTGGACTACGACCGCCACCTCGCCGCGTACAAGAAGCTGCAGGACAAGAAGGAGAAGACGCTCAAGGACGAGAAGGCCATGTACAAGGCCGAAAGCGACCTCGAGCAGTCCACGCAGGACTTTGACTACTTCAACGACCTGCTCAAAGACGAGCTGCCCAAGCTGTTTCGGCTGGAGCGCCAGTTTATCCAACCGCTGTTCCAGTCATTCTATTACATGCAGCTCAACGTCTTCTACACCCTGCACGAAAAGATGCAGAAGTGCGATATCGGCTACTTCAACCTCACCCTCGACGTCGAGGAGGCCTTCCAGATGAAGCGCGCCGACATCCAGGAGCGGGCCGAGAAGCTGTCCATTGTCACGTTCACAAAGACCGGCGGCAGGCGGCCGGGCCCCCCCAAGTCCAAGTACGGCAACCGCCTTGCCGTTGAGGGCCGCAAGCCGCCGCTCGCCATCACCGCAGGGCCCTCGTCGTCGTCGGGCTCGCCCGCCTCGGCTGCCTCGCCGTCACCGTCCTATGCGGCCTACAACAACCAGTCTGACGACGGCGACCACCCGCCACCGCCATATTCGGCCGAGATAGACGATACGTCCCAGTATCACGGCGGCGGCGGCGGCAGCGGCAGCGCCCTAGCGGCAGCGGCGGCCGGGAAGCACAAGCCGCCACCGCCGAAGCCGAAGCCCAACCGGCTCAGCGCGACGCCCGCGTCCGAGACGGTGACGGCGCTCTACGACTATGCGGCGGCGCAGGACGGCGACCTGAGCTTCGCGGCCGGCGACCTGATCGAGGTGGTGACGCGCACAGACAACCCAAACGAGTGGTGGATCGGCAAACTAAACGGGCGGCAAGGGCAGTTCCCAGGTCAGTTGTTATCGCCTTTCTATCTCGCCCCGGCGCTGTGTTATACTAACGTCTGTCGTTTTTCTCCTTTTCCAATTCTCAGGCAACTATGTGCAGGTGAACGATTAGATCGGCTGCTGAAAGGGATTTCCCTGGTTCTTGATTGTCATTTCCCGGTCAATTTTTTTTGGAGGGCGGAGTGAAATATGCAATAGATAATACTCTTATACCAAGAGCTCTGCCTCTTTTTTTTTGGTTCTGTTTTCCTTTCTGGCTCAGTCGTCGTTTGTCTTTGCATGGCTTTTACCCCCGGCATCAGCGAGGAGGAGGGAGGAGCAATGGCGATTCTGAGGGAGATATTTGCTTGTTCCTTTTTTTTGATTTCTTTCCTGTTCATTTCGCGTTTCCAGGGAGGGGAGGAGTTGAGGAGAGAGATAGTGTAAGACCAACAAACTAACAAACCAACACAATACAAAACATGCATACCTATGCTGGTCGAGCCAGCGAAGCCGGCGAGGAAAAACAAGGCGAACATTGATACGAGGCCACTTCTAAATGTAACCTACTCGCCTTCTAGGCCCTGGCTTCGAACATATCCGCAGCATCATATCCCACACCTGTCGAATCAAGCAGAAGCTGCATATTGCGTCTTTACACAGCGTGGGGGAGAAAGGGGGGAGAAAAAGGGGGGGGGGAGATATTGTAGCAGCATTTTCTGTGCTGCAAAGGGTGATAGTTGAGCAAACGTGAAACGTGGCATCAGGTACGTTGTCATTATCCGCATTTCTGTTATGTGACCGCGTTCTCGTTTTGCTCTTTTGTCTTTAGAGAGCCCGCCCACCTCCTCCCCCCACGAGATCCAAGATGCTATTATATATAGATGGATTTGCACGCAGGTTTCGTAGAAAAATTGGACGAAACCAGGCTATGGATGCCCCTATTCGACAAGCCGAGAACAGGGCTACTGCATGAGGTTAGGAAGGGGAAAGGAACAGAAACGTGGAGATATGTTCAAAGGCGTCGAGAGATGCGGGCAGGCGACGCTGTGCATTTCTTTAGAGACAGTTTGCTGAATCAATATCTGCACGAGTCGCCGGAAGACTGAAAGAGGCAATTTTGGCGGTTTCCGCCCAAGACAATGGTAGAAAGAAGGAAAGGATGAAGAAAGCACTGCAGATCATTTCTTTTCCTTTTTTCCCCTTTTTTTTCTCTTTTTTTTCTCTTTTTTTCTTCTTCTTCTCTTACTCTGACCGCACGTTTTAATATATTTTCCAGACAGCTCGAACGCATATGCTAGCCGAAAGAGAAATAGGAGAGGGGTAAAACTAAGAACAACAAGGGGGGGTAGCTGTGAAATTGGAGCTTTCTGGCCATACATTTGATAGAGTCGTTATAGAACAGGAAAAGGACACAAGGCTGAGACGTGCAGCCAAATATCGCCAGCGGCGAATTTAGTCTGCCCGAAGTGGGCTGGCATGCTCCAGCAAGAGACAGAACAACAGTGATTTATTTCTGTCATTTCTCGGGTCAAAACATAACACAACCCGGAAAAGAATACCCGGAAATACCCAAACGTCAGAATTGCCATTTCTTTCAGGCGCCAACTCGGAACCCGTCCCGGGCGGCAGACGCGGAGCAGGTGCAGGGTTGCAGCGACGAGGTAGAGGACGGTGGTAATGTAAATATACTGCTTACTTTGCTTCCTGCACGGCCTACTGCAGGCCGTGCCCGACAAAAGAGACTCAAGGTGAGCGTGTATTCGTTAGCAGGAAGTGGAATAAGAAAGAAAATTATAAGAGAATGCAAAATCTGCCTTGTCTGCTTTGCTCTAACTGCTTCGGTGCTCCTCTGTCCGCCTCGTTTTTTGTCTTGACCATGCACGAGGAGAGGGGCAACACGCAGAGCAAGAAAAAAAGAAACAAATAAATTAAGAAAAGGAAAGTAAGAAAAAAAAAGGAGGGGGGGGGGAGGACGAAGGAAAAAAGGGGAGGGGATGTGTGTCCTTCTAGTTATGCAAAAGGCATCATCGAAGCTCCGTACAAGCCGCCGTTCGCCTGCACGTTTGCCAGGAGCTTCGTCTCGGACCCTACGCTGCCTGGTGATAGCAGACACCAGCCTGAGGCAAAACCCTCGAGGCATCAGGTGCCTCGTTCTTCCGGTCTGGCTGCCATGGTTGCCCGTGTGCGTTGCAGCACCCCACACTCTCGCTCTCGTGGCCACACGCACATGTGCTGGAATGCCAACAAATGTGCACATCTGCGTCTTTGTATTTCGTGTTTTGTATTTTGTAGCTTTGTGGTTTTGTAGTTTTGTGTCTCTTTTTTTTTCTCTTTTGTTTTTTCTGTCTTCCGAGTTCCAAAATGTCTGTAGCTTTTGGTCCCCCCTTTCTCCTCATGTCATAAACTCTCCCTGTGATACGTAAATTCAAACCCGCTCGATATCTGCCGATACATGGGCTCTGTTGAAGACGCCCAGCTCCGAGGCGCATCTTCAGGCGCCCCGTAAGCGACGCAGGTCTGCGGCCCCTGCAGCCCTTGGGGCTCATGGGACACCTGTAGCCCCGGAGGCCCCTGCCCGTCGGTGTCCCCCCTCTGCTCTCCCTCGTGCCCAGCCTCCTGGCTGCTGTCGCCGGCTCGCGTCGGCTGGCCCAACTCGCCCGGTTGAATCTCCTTCCGCTGGCGCCCCCCCCGCCAGCGCTGGAGCCCTGGCAGGCAAAGCGTAGGGTCAAAGCTTACCAGGACAATGGCCTGCATGGCGTTGCCGCTGCTTCCGGAGGAGCCGCCGCCGCCGCCGCCGCCGCCGCTGCTGCTTCTGCCGCCCGTCGAGTAGACCAGCATGCGGTCGTCCCACGTCGCCACGACGTTGCCGTGGTGGTTGGGTGGGTTGAGGACGAGGTTGAGCCTTTCGTACTCGCCTGCGTCGTCACCGCCGCCGTCGTCTTCCTTATCGTTCTCGTCGCTCTTCTCCTCCTTGTCGTTTTTCCCTGGCCAGGTCACCACGGTGCGGGCCACGTAGCGCCTGTTGATCTCCCGCAGGGGGTAGAGCGGGTTGTCCACCGTGTCGCGCGCGGGGGCGCTCTGTGGGCTGCCTGCGCTCGCAGCCCCCCCGCACCCCGTCCCCCCGTTGCAGCCGCATGGGGGCCGGGGCTTGCGCGAGCCCGCGCGCAGGGCGAGCCGCTGCGTGGCGGGTGCGGCGGCCGCGGGCTGGTCGACGAGGTCGAGAAAGGTGGAGCTCGTGGTGCTGTAGGCGCGGGCGGCGCACTCGCTGAGGGTCAATGGCATCATGCGGGCGGCATCGTCGCCCGGGTGCACCTGCTCGGGCGCTCTGTGGGGGTTCTGCAGGAAGGGGGTGTCGTCCTCGCCGCCCTCGTCGTCGTCGTCGTCGTCGCCCAGGGATGCCATGCTGCTGCCCCCCATGGCATCGCCCCCGGCCGCGTCGTCCACCACACCCCCCCGGGGAAAGTGGAGGGGCTGCGTGTAGTAGGTGCGCCGGCTGTTGCTGCTCCCGCGCAGCCACTCCTTGCGCGCCTCGACGACGACGACGGCGCCCGTGGCGGCGCTCTTCTCCAGGCGCAGCGTCGTCCAGCGGTCGTCGACGGCGCCCTCGTCGTGGCGGCGGCGCCACAGGGACGCGCGCGTGGGCGTCTCGCGGCGGCGCGGGTCGCTGAGCGGGAACCGGCTGCAGGTGTAGTACGAGGCGGCCGCGAGGAGACCCCCGCCGCCGCTCGCGCGCTGGTTGTGGTGCCGCTGCGGGTCGTCGTTGGGGTTGACGTACCGCTGCTGGTTGGCCAGGGCGTAGAAGTAGCCGTCGATGACCTCGAAGCAGAGGCTGCTGCCAAAGTCGGCGCAGCCGATGCGGTCGTCGAGGACGATGCTCTTGGCGGACCAGGTGCGGTCGGCCAGGCTGTAGCGCCGCAGCACCCAGCGCCGGCGGTGGTACTGGTGGCCGTCGCCGTTGTTCCCGCCGCCGTCGTCGTCGTCGTCGTCGTTGTCGCCGTTGTCGCCGTTATCGCCTGCATTTTCGCCACCGCCGCCAGCAGCCCCAGGAACAGCCCCGTGGCCGTGCCGTCGTTGACCAGTGTACGTGCCGTAGACCAGGTAGTCCTTGTTGTTGCGCACAAAGAGCTTGTGGTGCGGCACGGCGAGGCGGCAGCTCGTGCTCCAGCGCGTTTCCGGGTCAAAGAGCACCAGCCAGCTCTCGTGCACGCCCGCGGGCCCGCTGCGGTGGTGCGCGTAGACGCACGAGACGACGCCCTCGGCGTAGTGCAGGGGCCGGAACGTGTAGCGCTTGGTTCCCTTGGACTCGGGCACGGCCTGGTCCAGCAGGGCGCGCACGTCGACGGCAGTCTCGCGCCGCACGGTGCCGCGCAGCGGCAGGATGCGCAGGACGCGCTCGGTCACGTAGAGCAGCGTCTGGTTGACGCAGACGTGGGCGTCAGCGACCGCGACGACGGCCGCAGCAAACGGCTGCAGGTTGGCGATGGCCAGGCGGCGCTTGGCCAGGATGCGCAGCGCGCGGCCGTACTGCCAGGACGGGCGCAGGCGGACGCACTCGTCCGAGTAGGGTGCGTGTTTCTGGGGGGCGTCAGTGAGCCGCAAAACCAAGACGCGAAAATCAAAGCAGGGGGAGAAGGCCGTACCTCCACCAGGGCCCGGCAGATGCTGTTGTTGTTGATGACGCCGCGGAAGAAGCGGCACGACAGTCCCAGCACAAAGGCATCTTCGATGTCAAGCAGCTGGATGACGGCAAACAGCAGCTCGTTGGGCAGCCGGAAGATGGGCGGCATGGTGACGGGAGCGTGGGCAAGCGGCGACGACGACGGCTCTGCCCACGGGAAGACACAGCGAGCTGAAGGGGAACATCGGGAGGGGAAGGGCTGTTTTCATTGGGAGACAGAGCGGAAAGAAAACAGAGGGAAGAAGACCGAAGAAGACAGAAGAGGACAAACGAAAACAACAGAGCCAGAAACAAAGCAGACGTCGTCGAGCCGCAAAGGGGCAGCGTTAAATACGCCCGCCGGCAGCTGAACCGGCCTCGCTTGTCATGTCGACCCCCGCTGGCAAGGGCTTAGCGAATTGAGCCGCAAGGCTATGAAGACGAGGTGAGGGTCTTAGTATTTTTCTTTTTTATTATTCCCTGAGGCAATTGTGTGGCCTTGCATCCAGCGCGATCCAGGGGAGGCGAATGGGGAGGAGGAAAAAGGGGGGGGGGTGCCGTGTCACTCACCCGGTTTTTCTTATTCTTTTTCTTGTATTTTTTTTCCCTGTCTGGTCTCGATCCCTTGCCACTTGTACTGCTCCCTTTTAGATAAAGAAACAAGACATCCAAGCGAAACAAGCCAAAATCTGGCCCCGTTCAGGTTCGCCTTTTCTTCAGGCCTGCTTCCTGTCTAGGCGTTGAAGGCTACGAGTATTGTGCTCCACACACCCTTCAGGTCTGCCTCTCTATTTCTTGTTAGTGTGGATGAACGACAGCTCGCGGCCAGCTCCGTCCAGCCACGTCTTTCCCTAATTAATTAATTTCGTATTAACTTTTAAATACCCATGCCTTGAGGCTCTGCGAGCTCTGTCGCGTGCCGTCCCCCACCAAAAGGGGCTACCTTGGAAGAGCTGGCTTAGGTAGTTTCGGACAGCTTGGGCGCCTGTTTCGTTTTGCTTTCCTTTTTCGTTCCTTTTTTCTAGCTTGTCCGGTCCTCGCAGAAACCAAGTTGCAGAGCCCCTTGCAGCGTCCCTGTGGTCACCGCGTTGGGCCAGGACAGTCGTTGGGCATCCAGCCGCTCGCCGGCCGCGGGGCTGCAAGACATTCAATTCTGCATGTTCTACATATGTTTTTATCTATCATTATTATGAATTGATTATTTAAAGAACAAGAGAACCAGTCGGCCACTTGGTCGTGCAAAGGGAGGACATGTTTGTGTGAGACGGCAACACATGTGCAGCTCTGCTGGCGGCGGTTCTACGCGCGGTACAAGATGGTACGGCGTGGCGGCGGAATGAGGCTCTTCTGCTCGCCACCCCCCCTTCTCGCCCCCCTGTCCCGATTTTCTCGTGCGTTTGCTCTTCCTCCCTTCTCCCGTCAGCCGCTAAAGTGGTTCGGGCAACGAGATTCTAGATCTGTCTGCTCGCAGTCTTGGCAGGAGGAGGTCAATGACATTGCCAGGATTAGAGAGGAGTCTACGGAGTACTTTGTACTTCGTACTTCGTACAACATAACAAATAGCATTAATCAATCAGCCTCACCGCTTGTGACCACTCAACATCATAGAAGCGGGCCGAGCAAGAAACCACAGACGCACGGGGGGACCAGGGGGACTGGGGTGTGCATACGGAGTACCAAGACGGTGAGCAAAGAAAAGGAGAAGAAGAAGATGAAAGCTACTCCGTAATAAAAAGAAAAGAAAAGCGGTAACACAAGGGGAACGGTGGAAGCCGATTCCGTCGCCACCGGTCTGGAGACCAACGACCCACCCCTGTGTTCACGACCCACGGGCCTCCCCAACGAAGTGCCGCACATTGCCGTTGTGCTCATGTCTGTTTGCCCTTTGGCTCGGCAGCCGGGACGGTCGACGGCATGTCACTGGCTGAGAAAATATGGGGAAAGACAGCAGACAGCGGGACGAGGCTGCTCACTGACATCTTGGTTCGTGTAGAACGTTGCCCACATTGTCCGAGGCTGACGCAAGCCCCAAACGCCCGGGGGCGTTGCTCGGTACCACATTCCGTGAGTCCCGGTCACGCAACCTTGCAGAAAGGGGGGGGGGGGGGGGGAGGCAGAAGGACGGAAGGACGAATGAAGCTTCGACGGCGCAACGGTGAGCGGCTCAAGCACTGGCTTTTGCTCATTCCGGGTCTCTTCTCGGCATATACTTTATATTTTACATTTTATTTATGCGTGATTCCTCATTTCGTTGGTTCCTTCGACTCATGACTCTCTTTCAGCCTCATCTCTCCTCTCGCCGGCACTCCACGTCTCTCAACTCCAGCCGACTCTCCCCACCTCGGCATTCCGCCCTTCCACGCCTCCACGCTTTCAGTAATTTTTGATTTTGTTGAATTGAGACGGGAAGAGACGGAGCTCAAATAAATCCAAGTCAAATCCGAAGCAAAGCGGCAGAGGCCGGCGCTGACTCGTGCTAGCAAAATGGCATCGTCCTGCAACACTCGTACTTCGTATACGACGTAGTTACAGGCGGCTCTTTGGCGCAGCGTCGCTTTAGTAGTTCTTGATTGGGTTGATAAGCGGCATGATAGCTTCAAGCCCTAGTTGGGTGTGAGCTACAGTAAGCGGCACTACCGAGCACTATGTAACAGAAGCGAGACGCGGGCTGCGACTGTCAGCATTTGTTTCTCAGTGCAACCTTCGACGTGCGTCATAGTCGGCTTCTTTTGATTCCTGCGAATTCAAATGACTTTGTTTCGTGTTCGATTGTGGCCGTGCAGACTACGATAGACGAAAAAAATATAAAACAAATGGGCGAGACAGCACGACCCCCCGAAAGCCCTCCATCAAGAGCGGCGCCGAGCGACTCGCCGGCTGCTGCGGCCGGCAGGCCCTCGCCGACCGCGGTGCTGCCGCCGTCGGACGCCGCCGTCGACCTCTACGCGCCGATCACCTCCGACGTGATCCTGGAGGTGCGCAGCGGCAAGATGAAGCCGCTCGAGGGCCTCAAGATCCTGTCGGGCATCGACAAGGGCCTCTGCGCCGGGCGCGTGAAGGTGACTCCCGTGGGCATCGTCGACGAGTAAGTGGAGAGCGTCGTGGAGGTGTGCAGGTGTGCAGGTGTGCAGGTGTGCAGATCTGCAACTGTGCCGTTCTGACGGAGGACAGCGAGCACGACTATACGTTTCACGGCGGCGTCGACAAGGCCGTCCACGGATGTGCGTCCTCTCTCCCATCTCCCCCCCTCCCCTGACGGCCTCCGTTCGTCTGCTGACCGTCCCAGACTGCTCGGCACATTATGCCACGTGGAAGAGCGAGTTCCCCACGGCTGCCGACCGCTTCCGGCCCGGCGGCTTCGGCGAGAACCTCGTGTTTGCGCGCCTCAATGAGCGCAACATCCACATCGGCGACGTCTTTGCCGTGGGCCCTCCGGGTGCAGGCGGCGACGAAGACGGCAGCGGCCTCCTCCTCCAGGTCAGCCTCCCCCGCCAGCCGTGCTTCAAGCTCAACCACCGCTTCGGCCTGCGCAACTTTGCCCCCAACACCTGGAAGACCAGCCGCACCGGCTGGTACTACCGCGTGCTGCGCGCGGGCACCGTCCAGGCCGGCGACGAGGTGCGCCTCGTCCGGCGCCCGCACCCGGCCTGGCCGCTGGAGCGCGTGCAGGAGTACCTGCACCGCAGGCCGGACGAGATGGCCATGGTGGCCGAGCTGGCGGCCATCGAGGAGTTCGGCGCCGAGTGCAAGAACGCGTTTCGCAACCGGCTGGCCAAGCACGAGGCGCAGGCGCGCAAGAAGGCGCGGCTGGCCGCGGGCGAAAACAAGGAGGAGCGCTGGCGGCCGTTCCGCGTCGTCGAGAAGCGCCGCCAGACGCCGCGGATCATGTCGTTTGTGTTCGAGGCTGTGCCGCGGGAGGGTGGCGCGGCTGGCGACGGCGACGGCGATCAGGAGAACGAACTGTTTCCGGGATCGCATGTGCGGCTGCGTCTGGGCGACGACGGCGACGATGCTGCTGCTGCTGCTGCTGCGGCGGCGGCGGCGGCGCCCCTTGTGCGGTCCTACTCCATCGTCGGCGGCAGCCGCACGCGCTTCGAGCTGGGCGTCGCCTTCGATCCCGCCACGTCGCGCGGCGGCGCGCGGTTCCTGCACGAGCGCGTCGCCGTCGGCAGCGTCGTCCCCGCGGGCGCGTTTGCGATGGGCGTGCCCATCGCCTCGGCCGCCAGCCACCACGTGTTCGTCGCGGGCGGCGTCGGCATCACGGCCTTTCTGGCCCAGCTCGAGGGCCTCACGGAGATCCACTACAGCTGCGTGCTGCACTACGCCGTGCGCAGCGCCGACGAGGTGGCCTTTGCCGAGCGCCTGCGCGCCCTGGGCCCCGACGTCGTCGTCGTCTACGACGCCAGCCGGGGCCAGCGCATGGACGTGAGCAAGATCGTGGCCGCGCTGCCGTGGAACGCCCACATCAGCTTCTGCGGCCCGCCCCGCATGATGGACGCGGCCCTGCAGGCGACGCGGGCGGCCGGGCTGGGCGAGAGCGACGTGCACTTCGAGGCCTTTGCGGCGGACACGACGGGCGAGCCGTTCGAGGCGGCGGTCAAGAGGCAGTCCGACGAGAGCGAGACCAGCCTCCAGGTGGACGGCGACGAGACGCTCCTGGACGTGCTGCAGCGCGAGTTCGGCATCGACGCCGTGGCCTCGTCGTGCGAGGTCGGCAACTGCGCGACGTGCAAGATCACGGTGCGCGCTGGCCGCATCGAGCACCGCGGCACGGCGCTGACGGAGGAGGAGAAGGCGGCCGGGGACAGCATGCTGGCGTGTGTGAGCCGGGGCATTGGGCGCATCGAGATTGAGATATGATGGGCTGGCAGGAACGTGTCACCTGGAACCCTCTTGGTAGTATTTTCGGCATTTTCAGCACATCCAGCAATCACGGCCAGGACAAATAGAAACACGAGCCGAGACGAATTTACTGAATTTAAATAATATTAGAGTACTTATGGTACATGGTATGTAGTGTGGTATATACAGAGCAGAGTTCTATCGTTTTTCCGGACTCCACGGCCGTGACACCTCTATTCGCTTGTTCGTAGGATCATGATCGTCATAGAATAAAATAAAATCAGAACCGGCCTCGGCTCGGGCACAACTGCCGGCATATGCGCGTGATATGTACAGAGTGGCGTGTTTCCCGACATCAAGGTCTGCCATCCTGTCGTCTCGTCGCCATGCTGTCCGCCTCGTAACGGTTTCAAGTGTGGTGGCACATATCGTGGCAGGCCGCATTGCTGCCCAATGACAGGCTGGCGTGCAACACAACAACGAGAAACGCCCGACGCCCTGCTTCTAGGGCGTGGCATTCCCAGCCGCAGAGCCAGCACCAGCTGCCGTCGGGCCTGATGCCTCCTGCCCTTCTCGCCCTTCCTGTTTCTCGCCGCCGCCCTGCTCGACGGTCTGCTCCCCCACGGGCTGCAGGACGGGCGAGCCGCTCGCCGCCTCCTCTGGCCGGGGCTTCGCAGGCGCGCCGATGCGGAACTCGCCCACGCCCAGCGCCGCCGTGATCGCGCCCACGGCGCACCACATGGCCACCACCCACGCCATCGTCGGCCACCCGAAATCTGCGTGGATGTACCCGGCCAGCAGGCTGCCGCCCGCGCTGCCCAGCGCAAACGACGTGTTGAACAGCCCGTAGCCGATGCCGTACACGCCCTTGGTGCCCCACACGCCCGGGTTGCGCGCCTCCTCGGCCTCGATCACGAAGCTGATCTCCGCCATCAGCGACACATTGGACAGCGTCAGCGTCACGCCGATCAGTGATAGTAGTGCGCCCAGCAAGACCTTTTGCTGGGTCGTGTCGTGGTCGACGAACCGCAGGCACACGAGCAGCGGGGTGGACACGGTGAACCCGGCAAAGGCCAGCCACTTGGCGCCGCAGCGGTCCGCGAGCATGCCCACAACGGGGGACAGCACCAGCGGCGGCGTGAACAGCGAGAAGAAGAGCAGGCCGGCCGCCGTCGACGACCAGCCGAACGTGGCCTGCACGAAGAGCGGGAGCACGGTGTCGAACGCCGTCAGGATGCCGGCGTCGATGGTGCAGCCGAGCAGGGCGGCCAGGAAGCGGCGCGAGCGCAGCAGGACCAGGATGCGGCGGACGACGCTGATCGGCGGGGCGGCATTGTCCGGCCCGGGCAGCTGTGCCGAGCCATCCGCGAGACTAGCCGGAGGCTGCACGGCGCCTGCGCTCTCTGCGGTCGCCTCTTCGTCGCCCGGCGTCGTCGCCGCGTCGCCGCCGTCCTCCTTGATCCACCGCGCTGCCACCTTCTTCTCGACGAGCAGCAGCCGCAGCAGGATGTCCAGCACGATCAGCCCAAACGCCACGTAGTACACGGCATAGTACCCGGACCCGGCGTACACGGCACCGCCGATCAGGGGTGCAAACAGCAGCGCCGCCGAAAGCGCGATGCCTATGTAGCCCATGGCCAGGCCGATGCGGCGGCCCATGGTGTCGGCCAGCAGCGCCAGCCCCACGCTCCACACGACGGCCGCGCTGAGCCCCTGCAGGATGCGGCCGACGATGAACACGGCGATGCTGCGGCCGAGGCAGAGCAGGATGGTGGAGGCGGCGAGGGCGATGAGGCCAAGCAGAAGGGGCAGGCGGCGCGAGGACGTGTGGTCGGCGTAGATGCCGGCGATGGGGCTGCCGACGAAGAGGGCGATGCCGTAGAAGCCGATGAGGAGGGCGGTCCAGCGCTGGAGCTGGTCGGTGGGGATGCCGGCGCGGGATGTCAGGGCAAAGGGCATGACGGGGACGATGAGGGCGTAGAGGAAGATGTCGGTGAAGACGGCGACGCAGACGGTGCTGACGATGAAGACGGTGGACGAGCGGTAGCGGAGGAGGAACGGAGGCGGACGGGACGAAGAAGAGGAGGGAGAGGCAGCTGAGGCTGGCCTCTGGGGGAGGAATCGGCGGAGAGACATGTCAAGAGGTGGGTTGGGAAGAAGGGGGGGGGGGGGGAAGTCAGGGTCTAGTTGAGGGAGTAGGATGTATAGACGGCTGCATCTCGATACGATGACAAGAGAGACGAATCTGAAGAGGCGAATGGCTAATGGGGTGAAGAGGAACGTCTTATGCAAAGTTGAAGAAAGGAGAAAGAACCGCAACTTTAGAAATTCCCGAAAAGGCCGGCCGATATATCCAAGAAGGCCGTAAGAGCGAGGATGCCATTGGGCGCATGCCAAGACAAAACGAAGGCTCACGGACGCTGCTCAGATGGACCCGCTGAGAAATACACTCGAAAGGCGGCCGTGGGTTTTGAGAGTCCGACCTCGCAAGGCTACGCCATGGCAAACTCAAAAGCTCGCAAGATCGAAATTATTGACCCGATTTGGCGCTGCTGGCCGGTCCAGCGACAGTAACTCGATTAGGCAGGACAAACCGACCGGCGAGCGAGTCATCCATCTGAGTCACAGCGACGCAGCCCTCTCATATTTGTCTCGGTTCTCGTTTCCTTTTGGTCTTTGTGTCTTTTTGTCTCTTTGGCTTTCCCCCTTATCGTCTTGAATTACGCTCAATCAATGGATTGCTTTTCATGGCAAGTTTCATACCGTATTGAGAGTGAACCAAATCTACTGTACTCTGTACTGTTCTTCTGCTTCATAAGGCAACATGAAAACCATTCACGGCCATGCTACGAAGCAATTGAGAATAGAGATTGAATATATCCGCACCGCGCGAGGTTGATCTCGAATTCTGTGAAACAACAGTCAACTGCTTCGCTCCTTCCCATGTGCTATTTCTCCGCGGGATATTGCGGATCTTGCGGGGAAGCCCCTAGAGCCCCATTGGTGAGCTTTAACTGGGGCCATCCCCACTAAAAAGTTTATCTTATCGCTCTAGAAAAAGAATAAGGAAAAAAAAAGACAAAATGCTTCACAAGCTTCCACGCACTCCGACCACCACCACATCGCCCACGACGTGCCACACCCACACACAACCCAGCCATGGCATCAATGCCAACAACAATCGGAGAGTTCTCCGTGCTCCCCATCCAGCTACCACAGCTGCCATCTCTACCCTTCCCGGCCCCCGCAACACACTTCCTCTACGTCCGCCGGAACGCGCCCAAGATCCCTACCGTCGACGACGACCGCAGCCTGTTCCTGGCCAACGTGCCGGTCGACAGCACCGGAGAGCACTTTCGTGCGCTGTTTGCATCGTTGGTGGGACCGGGCCGGTTCGAGTCGATTTCATTTGAGGAGGAGCGGCGCCGCGGCGGTGCGGGACGTGGAGTCTCCAACGACGACGACGAGTCGGATCTCGAAGAGCAAGACACGGCCCTGCCCGGCCAGGCATTGCGTCTGGCTGCCCTGCAGTCGCGCAAGAGGAAGCGGGAAGGCGGAGGTGGCCGCGCGGCCGATGACGAAGACGACGAGGACGACGATAGAAACGAGGCTGGCGAGCTGCGGCGACAGGCCCAGCTGCCGCCCACATGGCCGCGGTCCCTGCGCCGGAGTGGCAGCACGGCCGTCGCGCTGTTTGCCGACAAGAAGAGCGTCGATGTTGTTCTGAAAGCAGTGGCCAAGGCCCACAAGGCGGCGTCGTACCCCGCGTGGCCCACCGCATCATCGCTCGGCGCCCCCTGGCTGGCCGCGCACAACCGCATGGCCTACCCGGACCGCACAACCCTGCGCGCGTCGGTCGACGCCTTCTTTGAGCTGTACAACCAGCAGGAGACGGCGGCTGCCGAGCTGGCCCGCCGCCTGCGCAACGTGCCGGACGAGGACGGCTTTGTGACGGTGACGCGGGCGTCGGGTGGCCGCAGCGCGCCCGCGCGCCAGCAGGAGGCCGTGTCGGCGCGCGCCAAGCAGCTGGCCAAGGAGGAGCAGCAGCGCGCCGACATGACCAACTTCTACCGGTTCCAGCTGCGCGAGCGAAAGAAGGCTGAGCAGGCGGAGCAGCTCCGCAAGTTCCAGGAGGACCGGAAGCGGGTGGCGGCGCGGCGGGCAAGCCGCGGCAAGTTCAAGCCAGAGGCGTGAGGAAGGAAACGGGGCTGCGATGAAGTGGGTTTGTCTTTCTTTCGTCTTGTTTTGCATCTTCTTTACCTGCATGATGACGCCGCGGGGCCAGCGAAGCATCGTCTCTGTCTGCCGTGTCGCAAGAGACGTGGACAGCGCGATGGCTGCCGAAAACATCCGCGTTACAAATTACAATCTTCTCAACATCGTCTGAAACCGTCATTTACACGCCCTTGCATCCCAGTTGTTTCGCTGTCTATTACTGTTCAATTTGTATTAACGGGACGGGAATCAGGATCCATTACCCACGGACATCAATATGCTTACCGTGGTCCAAAAAACGAGGAAGCACACCCAACCCGGGGCCATCTTTCGAGCCCAGCAACCAGACAGCCGGCAGCGAATTGCTATCCGGGATAGAGTGCATGGCAAGTAGCGATGCGCAACAGCTCGTTCCCGCCGGGAGACATGGAGACTGTTTACGATGGGTGTCCGAGAAGGCGGGATGGGAGAACAACACGAAAGCTCTGGCGGCAAACGCCGTTTCCAGCGGATGTTAGACTGCATTAGGCCCGCTAGTTGCCGTGTCTTGGGCTCTGCTTCTGACGTTTCTTTATGGTGCATGCCGATCGAAAGACGCGGCTGCTGGTTGTCACTGCGGCACACATATAGCTATTGTAGATAGCCAATACATCATGAAAACAATGCACATATTATCTCACATTAAGCCCTTGAGACGAACAATAGGAACATAAACCGAAGGGCACGACTGAAATGCAAGTAGACAGACACAAAAGCAAACCTGCATTTCTGTGCTGGCCGATCGCACGTGGCACGTGACGTGTCCCGAGAGTTTGCGCTCGGTGGAGCTTCCTGAGTTGCCGGGGCAACGTTAGCGCCGGGCCGCGGGCGAAACAAAACACACACCGCCACTGCGCGCGAAAACGAGAAGTCCAGATATAAGCAAGGGACGGGACGGAACGACATAGGACGAGAAGGGCGGAAAAAGAAAGAAAAAAAAACCCTGCAGAAAGGAGGGGAAACAAACAAGGCACGGCACGATCGCCACACACCACCACCACCACCACCACCACACCAAGCTGCACGTTGCCGGCAGAAGCGTTCTCTCGATCTTCGTCGGTTTGCTTTCAGCTGCATTGGCCAATATTGGTGCAGATTGACGCAGTTGTTTCTTCTTCTTTTCTTTCTTCGTCCCCCTCCCCATGAGCCCACCATGGCCGATCTCGCGAACCTCCGGACAGCTTCGCTGTACATAAACAACCAGCTGCTCTCGCGCGGCCTGCTGCGCGATGGCCGGGCCATTGACTTTGCAGACCCGGCGGGCGGCGACAGCACAGCTGACAGCACGCCCGACACCATGGCGCGCGTCATCGGCGTCGTCAATGACCTGATCCTGCGACGAGATGTGCGTGGACCTCCCTGAACTGCCGCTCCCAACATTTCTCTCCCGCATAAGCTAACACTGTGAACCCCAGCGCGACGCAGAGCACCGCGAATCCCTCTCGACGGCCCTGCGCACTGTCCGCGCCGAGTCGCTGCGCCAGGCCAACGACCTTCAGCGCGCCCTCGAGCGCCACGCCGATGCCCAGCGCCGCGCTGACCTGGGCGAAGCAGCCGAGACGAGCCTGCGCGCACAGCTGGCCGCCGCCGAGGCCGCCAACCGCAAGCTGCGCGAGGATGCCGCGAGGATGCGCCAGCTCGTGGCCCAGACGCGTGCGTCGTGCGCGCACGAGGTGCGAAAGCGCGACCGCCAGATTGACGGCCTCAAGCGGGCTGTGACCGACGCGGGGCGGGCGCGCGGTGAGCGGCGCAGCCCGGCCATCATGACGATTACCATAGGCGGCGGCGAGCTGCAGCAGCAACCTCGATCGGCGTTTACCTCGCCTCAGAGTACGCCGACAACACACAGCAGTGCCACGGCCACCACGGCGGCGAACGCTACGACGAACTCCGAGTACGACCTGCGCGGCGAGACGAATGCCTTCCTTGCCGAGCTTGCGAGCGGCCTGAGCGACGACAACGAGACATTGCTAGGGCTGGTGCGTTACACTAGCCGTCGCCTCAAGGCCATGAGCGGCTATGCGGCGGCGGCGGAGGAGGCAGAAGCGGATGCGGAAGTGGAAGGGACCCAAACACAAGGCGACCGCCGCGATGTCTCTTCCGTGGCAGACTGCGGCACGCTTGCCAGCGAGATGGAGGCCGTGCTCGAGCACCTGCGCACCATCCTGACCAACCCGTCGTTTGTACCCATCGAAGAGGTCGTGCAGCGCGAGTCCGAGATTGGCCGGCTCCGCGACGGCTGGGAGAAGATGGAGGACCGCTGGAAGGAGGCCGTGCACCTGCTGGACGGCTGGCGCCGCCGCATGGCCGTCAGCGGGCGGCCCGTCAACATGGAGGAGATCAAGATGGGCCTGCGCCTGAGTCCCGTGCGCGTCCGCCACGTGGCCGAGACGTCGCAGGGTCTGGATCTTCGGCTGCCGCCCTTGCACGAGGGACTGGAAGAAGAGGACGAGGGTGAGAGCGAGGGCGAAAATGACAACGAAGACGGCGGAGACTACCCACCGCTGGGCCGCACGCCCAGCCCGGCCGAGACCTTGCATCTCGTGCCCGCACCAGGCGCGCGGGGTGCGGAACAGTACTACACACGAGAAGACGACGGCGGGCTCAGCGACAGCGACTCGGACGCGAGCAGCATCTTTGCCGACGACGACGAGCCTAACGTGCAGATCATCGAGCAGTCTGTGATCATGCCGTCGCTCGAAGCCTCACCTGCTCCCGCGGCGTTTTCGCGGTCGACACCCTCACCGTCGCCGCCGCCTCCCGAGAAGCCAGCTCTGTCCAAGGTGACGACAGCTGCGCTAAAGGAAAAGGAGCAGGAGCAGCAGAAGATCATATCTGCTGCTAAGCCAACACAGCAAGGTTTGCGACCATCGCAGACGGCTGGCAACCGGGGCGGCACAGGTGGTCCTACTGCGACAGTATCTGCCGAGACGAAGAAAGAGACTTTGACTGGGGCGACTCGCGGCAGACGGCGGCCGGGCGAGTTCACAGCGATTGTCGAGGAGACGACAAAGGACCTCAAGCAGGCGCAGGCGACGCAAAAGCCAACAGCAAGGCCCGCGGCGCCCAAGATCACGGCCACTGCAACACATGCCATCAAGAGGACCAACTCGACGAAAAACAATGCCCAGCGTCCCGTCCCCACAAAGCAGGCGAAACCAGCACCACCAGCTGCCACGACCGGTTCAGGTCGGCCGGCCACGGCTGCAGCGGCTTTGGCGCAAGAGAAGCAGCGTCCCGCGTCGGCTGCCTCGCAAGCATCCGAAGCCTCGGCTGCCTCTTCCTCGTCATCCAACGACAGCGTTTCTCTCGTTCCCTCCGCTGGTCCTGCCACAACATCAAGGCCCGTGTCATCCCTGGCATCGCGGAAGCCTGCAACAGCAACTACTGCGTCGTCTTTTTCGCGGCCCGACCGACTGAACAAGCAGGCCAGCGACGGAAAAGCGGCTGCGGCAACGACGACCTCATCATCTAGTTCTGCGTCTGCTTCTGGTCCTACCACCTCCTCGTCCTCTGACCAGATGCCGCCACCGCCTGCCCCGACGACAGCAACGACGGCCGCAACGACGGCGCCAACAGCGTTCGCAGCAAACCGTGCTCGGAGTCGCTCGCCAACCAAGCTGGCTATCCCAGCGGTAACAGCAACAACGGCGATGTCGACCGCATCGGGCGCAGCTGGCGTCACCTCCCGCCTGCCTCTTCCTACGACAGCCACGGGCGGTGCCGTCGCCAATCCGGCGTCATCCAACATCCCGCCACCACCCAGCCCCGCCCTCAGCATGGCCACGATCGCGGCCAAGCTGGCCGCCTCGGAGCGCGAGGCCGATGCCGCCCGCGTGCGTGCGAAGCTCAAGGCAGTGCGTGGCGGCGTGGGTGCTGCCAGGCCAGCAAAAGTGGCACCGACGTCGTCTACGACCTCCATCACGACCTCTGTCCGCACGGTGTCGGGCGGGTCGGATGATGCAGCAGCAGCACCAGCACCCACCGACGACGCAGACTCGCTCGACCCGGTCAAAAAGACCGTGGCCGTTTCTGAGGCTGGCGACGAGGAGGCGTTTGCGACGTCGGTCAATGCCAACGATCCGCAGCAGCAGCAGCAGCAACCACTTCGCAGGAAGAGGGACCAGCGGGAGCAGCGGCGCGCGAGCAGAGTGGCGTCGCGGCGGCGCAGCACGCTGAACCCGTGGGAGCTGGCGAGCCTGATGACGGGCGGCACGGATAGTGCCGAGGGCGCGGCCATGGAGGCGGGATTGTAGAACGAAAATGGGGACTCACTTGGCGAGGAGAGTAATGGCGAACGAGTGGTGGCTGGCGTTTTGTATTTCCTTTTCCGGGTTTCCTTTTCCTCTTCTCCATGCCATCCTGATGCAGGAGAGGCCTACTTGATGATGTGTTTTACGATTTGATGAGGTGTTTTTCTGTTTTAATGTTTGTTTGTCTCTTGGTCTACTTAATTGAACATTTCGTTGCCATGCATTGCTTAATACGAAGACGAAGGTATGCTAAACTCATGATACGGAGTATTACTACACTATCTCCAGCCTTGTCCGCCGTGCGGGGCTCAAAATTCCCATCTGCCCAATCAGAAGCTACCTCACCCAGCGGGCCAGCCCGCTAATACAGCACTTCCGCTAAACGCGCCAGAGACACGCAAGAACGCGCTTCTGGTTAGCACCTGCCGCCGCTGGACATCAGAGCTTCACATCAACCTTCAGAGCATTACCCAGCTCCACGTCTTCAGAAGCTTCACCATGGAGCCGTCTCCCGCATCAACGGCGGTGGCAAAGGCCAAGCGCAAAGCGTCTGTGAATGCGAAAGATATCGACGGTCGGGAGGCCAGCGCCACGAACACAAAGCGGCCTCGGCACCCGGGCGACAGCGCCATCGCAGCAAGCGCAAGACGGGGCCCGCAAGTGATGCCTTCGTTCCGGCACGCCCTGGCGGACCGGAGCACGGCAGGGACCAGTCGGGTGAGGGTTCTTTGCGAAGAGGCAGAGCAGCTGCAGAAAAATGGCCGCCCCAAGGACGCCCTCAATGTGCTCACAAGGGCCCTCGTCTCCTGCGCCTGCCACAGCCCGATCCGCCGCCAGTTCAGGGATGCCGGCGCGCCCCTGGACGCCATCGACCCCGTCGGCCACTGTTCCTGCCGGGACTTTGTCGCGGCGGCCCAGACGCGACGGCCGCGGCCGTCTGGCCATTTGTTGGGGCTGCCCCCCGTGAAAGCTACGGATGGGGACGACGGCAGCTTCGCCATCAGCGAGCTCGACCTGACGGCCGTGTACGGCCTGGCAACGAATGGCGCGGCGTGCACGTGCGGATCTGGGCGGGTCCGCTGCACCAAGCCGGACCACCTCGCGGCTCTGGACCGTCTGGCCGTCGTGGCCGCCAAGCTGGGCCGCCACGAGCAGGCCTGCCGCGTGGGCCAGTGGTACCTCGATCTTGCGCCGCAGCACGCCCAGGGGTATTTGCACGTGGCCAAGGCAGTCTTGGCCCTGGGCGGGCTGGGGAAGACAGCAACCGAGAAGAGGGAATCGTCGCGGTTTGCCGCGCGCTGCGTCTACACGCACGGCCTGCACAACGTCCGCACCCACGGCGACGCCATGGGCCACCTGGCCATGGTGCTCGAGCGCTGCTGCCGGCAGTTCAGCCAAGGCGACTACCTCCCAGACCTGCCGGTCGAGACGGCCGAGGCCATCTTCCAGCATCTCTCCTTGCGGGACCTACTGTGAGTGATGTCGCAAGGCAGCAAAGTGGATGACAAAACGCTGACCCTGCATCCAGCATCTGCCGCCGCGTGTCGAAGCGCTGGGCGGCCGTCCTGCGGCGCATCCGCCTGCGCGTGCGCAGAATCGTGCTCGCCGGCCACAGATTGCCCCAGCCCAAGGTCCTCCAGCAGCTGGCCCGGCAGATGCCGGGCCTGCAGACGAGAGACCTTTGCATCCGATACGGCCTTGAACAGACCCGACAGAGCGTGCTGTTTGTGGCCGCCGCCCTGCGCCTCTTCCCGAACGTCGAGCGCCTGGAACTGGCCGTGTGGCCGGGCGATTTCCCAGGTACGCCCGCCATGCCCGGCCCGCTGGCGTTGCAGTCGGCTCTGTCCAAGTGCCGCACCCTGGTCCTCCGCTACGTAGATCCGTCCCGAACCCGCGACGCCGTGCTGAGCCTCCTCAAGTGCACAAGCGCGAACCTCGAGAGCCTCGAGCTCGACGGGGCCATATACGACGTGGTCGATTTCCCCCTACCGCGCCTGCGGCACCTCAAGGCCACCGGGGGCGTATGGAGCAACCGGTTTAGAGAAACTTTCTTGCCGAGCATCTGCATGGCCGCGCCCAGGCTGGAGCAGCTGTACCTGGACCAAATTAACGTCTGGAGCCAACCCAACG
Source organism: Sporothrix brunneoviolacea (assembly GCA_021396205.1). Taxonomy (NCBI): domain Eukaryota; kingdom Fungi; phylum Ascomycota; class Sordariomycetes; order Ophiostomatales; family Ophiostomataceae; genus Sporothrix; species Sporothrix brunneoviolacea. The sequence goes on from WNYD01000106.1 coordinate 75,387, forward strand.
TCGCTGGCGGGGGCCCGCCGAACGACGACGAGAGCGACGATGCCAACAACGATACCAACGACCGGAGAGACACCCTGTTCCCATCGCTCCACACCCTCGTCTTGGGCAGGGATGTGTGTCTCACCGTCGACGAGGGCTCGCGCGAATTGCCGAGGCTGTTCCCCGCCTTGCCGCCCGGCATGCGGTGCCTCGACATCCTGTGCACGTCGCCGACCCTGGTCGAGCAGATCTTGTTCTCGCCGCCGCGGCGAGGGGAAGGCGGCTTCCGCCAGTTTGCGCACCTCGAGGCGTTCCGCTGCCTCTGCACCATCGCCGACGCGGAGCGCCTCTTTGAGGTGATCGCGCCCAGCCTGCAGAGTCCGGAGGGACGCCTCGCCCATCTCGAGCTCAGCGTCCGCGACCTCCCGACCGCCGCGTTCTTGCGCGGCGACCCGCCGTATGCCATCCCCAATCCGGAGCGCCTCCGCACCGTGGGCCTCCACGACTTCGAGTGGGAGTATGACAATACCCATCAGCTGCCGGGCAGCCTGCGGGGGCGCGCGTTTCTCGACTGGGCCTTGCAGTTCCGCCACGCCGAGGCCATCTCGGTGTACCCGGCGTGGCAGCGGACGGGCGAGCCGGGCACCAACGGCGAGCTGGTTGTGGCGCTGCTGGAGCAGGCCATCCAGACTCCCCAGGCTACCGAGAACAAGGACAGAGGAGGTGGCGAGGTTCGCCTGCGCACCATCTACCAGGGCATGCTGCGCGGCATGATGCGGACGCGCGCGGAGGCGGTGATTGGCGGTCGCGGCATCCGGATCCCGCGGGATGCTATCGACTACCGCCCGCCCGTGTTTCCGTGGCCAGCCAAAGCGGAATGATGCTGGGTGGGAGTGTTGGGTTACGAAGCAACGTATGATACTATTATGATACCAAGTTTGACGTGGAAAGAAGGCTGGAGATAGTGCAAATCAGGGTTATGCGAATTGCGTAATTATGAGTTTAGTTGATGCCGGAGCGTGAGCCTCTTATTGCTCGCGGTAACGAGGATGGACACATAGCCTAGGACGAGGGTGAAGAAACTGTAGTTGTCCATGAATCTATCTAGTGGGCGGAGCCCTTGGCAATCTCTGTAAAGATCGCCTCGGGACCTGGGTCTCGTCCGAGATACTGCTTGAGGACATCGGCGGCGGGCTTGCTCGATCCGGGCTCCAAGACCAGGCGCCGATAGCGCATGCCTTCTGCCCGGCTCATCGGGTCTCGGGAAAATGCCGAATGGTAGAGGTCAGCCGCGATCGTGATGGCCCTGTATAGCATTGGATTAGACGAGAAAATGGCTCTTGCACGCAGACTGCAACTCACGTTGTGTAGCCATAGTAGGCGACGTCGTAGCTCCGGAAAAACGCAGACTGCCCGGCTTGCCCGAAGCACGAATCCTGCGTCCCCATCTCCATGCCGCAGCTGAACGCAAAGACATTGCGCCGTGTTTCGTTCCAGATGGCAGTCGTGTCGATCTGCAGGGCGGCCTCGCGGTCCGGCGGCGAGTAGATTGCCAAGTCGAACAAGGCCGGCTGCATCATGCTCAGGATGCTGATCGCCATGTTGAGCGACTTTGTCCGGGCAATGTTCTCAGCCAGATCCCGCGGGAGCCCGCCATTGCCGCCATCGCCAGCATGCTCTGCAACGCCCCCAGCTGGTTCGGGACCTCCTTCTCCTTCGCCTCGGTCAAGGCACGTGTAGTGCTTCCCGAGGCGCTGCAGGATGCTGGGCTCCCAGATCCAGTGCTCGAGCATCTTGCTGGGTATCTCGACAAAGTCTTTCGGGTTCGACCGGGCGTACTTTGTGCGCGAAACAAGGTTGTGCACGGCGTGGCCCAGCTCGTGGAACATGATGCGGACGTCTCGGTGCTGCAGAAGAGTCGGCTTCCCGGGCCCGGGCTCGGGGAAGCTGCAGACAAATACAGACAGCGGATGGTGTCGCGTTCCGTCCTCTTCGGTAAAGCCCTATCGTGTGCATGTGATCAAAACGAAATCACGCAAGGTCGTGTCAGCTGCAGAGAAGCCTTACCTGCTGGACGGCCATGTGGTGAGGATCGCCCCGTTTGCCTGTCCTCGCAAAGATATCCACGTACAGGTAGCCCAGGAAAGCCGCTGCTTCGTCGGCACGATCCCACACCGCACACGCCATCACACTCGGGTGCCACACGCTGGTGTCGATCGTCTCAAATTCGAGCGCAAACAAGTCCTGGAACAGCTGCAGCATGCCGCGAAGCGTGTGCGTGGCTTCAAAGTACTCAGACACCGCATTGCTGTCGACGGAAAAGCGCGTTTTCGCCAGCTGATTTTCGTAGTACAGCCGATCCCAGACGTACAGCGTATTGCGCTCGTCGTCCTGCGACCCGGCGTCTTCGTCCTGCTTCTGCCGCAAGAGGCGCCCTACCTCCTTCTTGGCAACCGGCTCCAGCGTCTGGCGCAGTCGGAGCAGTCGTGCCTGCACGCCTTCCACGCTGTCTTCCATGCGCTCTTCCATCTTCAGAGCGCCGTGGTTTGCGTAGCCAAGGAGTCGCGCGATCTCGTCGCGGAGAACCACGATCTGGGAGAGTCGCTCCACGTTTTCGGGGAACCGGCGCTGGCGCGCGAGATAGAGCTGCTGTCGAGTGGAACTTTCGGTCGCATGGCGCATCACCTGCAAGTAGTGTGCGTCACGAAAGGTAACCCACAGCCGAGTGTCGCCGCTGCTGTGGTCCTCCTCCTCCTCCTTGAGCGACGAGAGCCACGTGCTGGGCAGGCCAGCCAGATCTGCACGCGACAGCCACATCCCGTCGTCATCGCCTGCTGCGCTTCCCCCAAACTCGCGCTGTGCTGCACCCAGCAGCTTGCCCACCTCGATCTGCGCTTCCGCCAGGCGTGCCTGCTTGGCATCGTCGTGGATATTGGCGCCCGACCGAGTAAACTGGCCATGCAGCTTCGTTAAGAAATACGCATCTTCAGCATCGAGTCCATGTTGACCGCCGTCTGCTTCTGGTGATGCTGCTGTCGTCTTGTCGTAAACGGCTGCGACGAGGGCCGCCAGATCACAGCGCCTGTGCAAGGCATCCTGCGCAGTGGACATGGCCCTCTTGGCTTGCTGCGCGGCTGCACGCACGTCTGGGTCCGGCGACAGACCCGCAAGCAAGTGTGACAAGATCACCAGCCGGCCCTCGACGCGGTTCTCGTCATCCACGAGGGGCCGCACCAAATTTGAAAAGGTGGCCGTGGCCGGCGCAAGGGTGGCCGCGAGGGTGTTGTGGAGAGCCGCAGAGCAGGCCAGGATGGATTGGACCTCTGCTGTCAGCGAGGCGGCTGTGATGTCAAAGCTCGGAGCTGCAGGTTGCGCTCGCGATTGCTCGCCGTTTTGAGGACGAGGAGGTGGCATGTTTGCTGCTGCTTGTATATGTGCGAAACAAAATAAAAAGTTCTCGATCGATAGATTAATGCATGTAGGGGTCGGCGACCTGCATCTCTAAATATAGTCATGAGGGCTCTCCGGGCTGATGCCTAATACGACCATTGCCCCAGAAAGGACTGGCTGATCACCCTTATCGATGTTGCATGTCCATTTGAGGTGGGTTACTAACAGCACGCTCTACAGGCACCCTCCCGATGCTTCAGTAGTATTGATTGTTGCTTGCACGGCTGTTTGCGAAGGATGATGCACAATATATTGCAGCCGCGGCGCTGTCCGCCATGCTGAACACAGCACCTTGGAACTGGCCTACAAAGCCAAGTAATACTATTCCGCCCAACAGGACATAGACTATTGCCGTCTAGATGCAAATCAGTAAATATTTCGTTTTACGATCTATGCGTCTAAAACGGTGCGAATTTTTTGCACCAAGATGAGGGGGCCATGGGGAGGCTAACATCTTTCTCAGGTTACACATTTGATCTACGGAGTATTCTACATAGCTTCCTGGGGCAGGCCAAAGTCGTAGCCAGGAAGAATGACAAGAGCAGCAAAAATGGCGCCCACCGTCGAACTCCTGCCCGCCGACGAAGTCGACGAGCGGTTGCATATTGCCAAGAAGATCAGAGCCAAGCTATAGACCGATATAGGCAACGGGCCTTGCTAACGAATTTTGATCTCAGCGTCGTTTTTGCGTTGCCCCTTGAAAAGCTGAGACAGATGGAGACCGATGATGTTACGGACTTCAAAGCATTCGCATTTCTCTCCCTTCGGCTGGTGCGAATTTGTAAGTCGCATTGATCTACGATGGCGAATAAGGCTTGTCTACTGACTGTTTCTAGTTCTCCAATACAACTTGTCAGCAATCCCCTCAGAGGCCGGTGCATCGGACGCGCCCAAGTCCAACAAAACCGTGAGACGAAATGTGATCCGAGGCGGAAAAGTGGCTGGAGCGTGATACTTACCGTTGCGCCCTCCTTGGCACGGCCAAGCCCGAGGCGTGCCATGTAATTCCGTTCGCCGCCGGCGCGAACCAGGACAGCCTTTAGAAACTCTGGACGGTTGCCACCGTGCTGAAATGCTTCACTGGAGCCAACCACGCCCTGCTGCTGGAGAGTGTGGCGGCGTCTGACAGAGTGTGGAATGTGGTCTGTCTCAATCGACAGATCCATAAATGGGTGGTCGACGGGGTACTTCGCGTTCAAATGCCTGGACAGTACGCCGATCTCTTCGGAGGAAGCCTCCGTGGGGCTCCAGTTCGTCTGGATGCCCCAGTAGGCAAAACAGCCGGGAAACAGCCGAGAGGAATAGCGAAGGCCGGCAGCCCGCGGGAGTACGAATGGGGCCAAGAAGCCAAGTTGGACGAAGGAAACAGGGAAGCACGGGTCCCAAAGTGGACAGAAAACGGACGGTACGGCGGTTCTCGACAACGAGGTACACTCTATTTATACTATAAAAATCAGTCGATCACACATCTTCTCTTGAATTGTCCACACTCGACCATAAGCCACCGCGTTGTTACAACCAGACATTCATCAGGTGCCGGGAGTCAATAACTCTCAATAATCACTATGCTTGCCAGAACACTTTTCTCGGCTGTGGCCCTTGTCGCCAGCGTGGTCCAGGCAGTGCCTGCTGCAGTGAAAGCCGACGCTGGCCTTGCAAAGAGTGCGTCCAATCCTTGATCGTGGCTGATCAAAGGCCGACGATGCCGCTGCTGACGAGGATGCAACGAGGTCGACGTTGGGGCCCAGCCGGTCCAGCTCCCGCAGCTCGGGCTGAAGCACCGTCCTCACGCCCTCCGGTGCCTGCAGGTCCTGCAGGGGCGCGAAGTAGACAAACGTCGTTGCGTTGTCTGCGATGTCGGAGGACGTCGAGAGCAGCCCACCGTCGTCCGCCACGTGGATGGCCACGACGTCCTTTGCGAGCGTGTCGACATGCTTCTTGAGGTGGGACACGGCCAGGTCCTCGCTGTCTTGCTCCTCGTCCATCTTGACGGAGATGATGCGCCGCTGGTCCCAGTCGAAAATGTACCATGAGCTGGGGCCGCCGACCATGATGGCGCCGCCGGGGGGCAAAATACGCCAAGTATCTTTGATCATTCTGTGTGCGTCCGTTATCTTGTTGCCTTTCTGTATTGTTTCGCTGCCAAGTATCGAGGCTCTCTGGCTGGGGCAGCTCAGAGCAAGAGAACGGGCCAGAAAAGGGAGAGAAAGATGAAGGGAGCGAAGAGATAGCGAAAGAAAAGAGGATAGAAGAAAGAGGAAAACAAGAGCTGAAAGCAGGGAAAAGAGTGCTACCTGAGAAAATGATCTGGCGGCCTGTCTATTCCCTCTCTCTGTGCGTGTTACGGAGTAGATGTCGACCGTTGAAGGGGCGCCAAGTGAAGGCTGGCAGTTGGTGCTGTTTTTGAGCCTTGGAAAGACCACCATTCCAGGCCGGCACAAGTCAACGACGGTGTGATAGCTGTCGCCTTGGGATCGTTGCTGTTTCTGTCAGGGTGATGAGCTTTGGCAAGCTTCAGGTAGCTCGGCCTGGTGGCTTTCTCACTCGTCGGTGTCAGTTCCGAGACTGCATAGTAATCGTCGTGCGTTTTTGGTTCCACCGTTGAGCCGGCAGTCTTGCACTCTCTCTTCTCTCTTCTCTCTTCTTTGAAGTTGATATGACAAGTTGTGAACTCGATATGAACTCCCCGGGAAGATTTGCTAGGAATGTCGGGCTCTTTCGGACACCCCGCGTTGGCTGGTAGTCTGTTTCTTTTCTCTTTTTTATTTCTCTGGATTTTGTTACAGCCTCGTCTCTCAAGTATCGGTTGGATACAAGCTTCCCGAAGCACAATTCGAGTTGGATTGTTGGGAATGGTTTTGGGGTCGTGTTGCTGTGATTTGTTGATGGAACCCCCCCTCTTCTTTAAATATGCCTCATCTTCCGTAGACTCAAGTTCTCTCATTGGAGTTGTAGTTCTTGCAAGCTGAGAAGTCTTTGTAGATTTTTTAATCTGTACGAATGGAAGTATGCATGTTTATCCCCAAGTCTCCCTGCCCCTTTCCAGTTCTTGCCGGTTTGCTGGTCAAAGCTCTCATACTCCTTTTTATGTCAATCGTTATAGTACTTTAGCCCTCCTACTGCTGCCGAAGAAAGTTCGCGTCCCGCTTCTTTGTAACTTCGTACCACGGGTATCTCTATCCCTCAAGGTCCTACCTCCCTTGTCTCACCTTTTCCTGGTACTCTGCTCCCGGATAATCGCTTCCTGCTGCGCACGCCGCCGCCAGTACATGTCCATCTGCTGCTTCTTGGCGGTCTCCCGCTCGAGCTCTTCGGCCGCTCTCCTGAACTCTCGCTATAATAGGCGAGCTGTTCCATCCACCCGCCGCCGCCGCCGCCGCCTCCTCCAGCTGCTGCTCTCGCCTGGTGCCACCGCTGTTCGTCCTCTTCTTGTTGCCTCCGCTCCCGCCACTGCTGCCACATCTGCTGGCTCTGCCACTGCTCGGCACGCTGTCGTCGCTCGGCCGATTCTCGCAGCTGCTGCTGCCTCTGCCGCTCTGCTTCCTGCTGCCTCTGCCGCTCTGCTTCCTGCTGCCTCTGCCGCTCTGCTTCCTGCTGCCAGGCCCGCTTCCGACGTTCCTCGGCCGCGCGGACTTCTTCTTGGCGTTTTTGTTCTTGATCACGTTCTTGACGACGTTCTTGCTCCCGTTGAATTCGGGCGCGGCGGTAGTCGTACGTGCGCCGCTTTTCCGCATCCGACAGGGTAGAGTAGGCAGCCTCGATCTACGAGCCCCTCGAGATGCTCTGCGATCAGTAATTTCGCGCTACTCCAAAGAATGATGTAGAGAAGTAAATTCAACCCACGCGTTGGAACCGAGCAGTGGATTTGACATCGCTGCCGTTCCGGTCTGGGTGGTGCTGCTTGGCCAGCCGGAGGTAGCTCAATCGGATCGACCTGGCGTCTGCCGACGGCGGCACTCCCAGCGTGGCATAATAATCGTCAGCCTCTTGAGACATTCCTGGGGGCAGCTTTTCTTGTGTATTTTATCTTTTCCTTCAAGTCATGAGTGTCTGGTTTGCGGAAGATTGTTGATTGCCCGAAATCAAAACCAGCCGCGAGCTTTCTTGCTTCTTTTGGCCTCTCTGTTCTTTTGTTTCCAAGACTTGGCGAGCAAACGGCCAGACTGCCCTAGGGCCTTCAAACGTCGCTCACCAATTAATGCGGCCTGTTCTGTGACACTCAAAGCCGGCTCTCTCGATGCCGAGCGCTCGCGCGGCACTCCGATTATTCGTGGCATCTTGATGCTCGTTTGTTGCCCCTATTGACTTTTCATGGGCCTCCCCAAGCAAACACAACCGATCTCTCTGCGAAGACCCACCACAGCCTTGTGAAAAGCCCAGAGCACAGCGCCGTAACGGTCTAAACTAAAGTTTCTCTCAAGCTAGAGGGACGAGGCTGCCGGTGGCAAACAAAAGGGGGCGACGCACATTACTGGATGCTGTTCAAATAGCCGTTAGAAATGGCGGTGGTTTGTCGATTCTCGTCTTTCCCTTTCTATTCGCTGTTCCTGTTTTTGTTCCTCAATTTGGTATTTTTCGCAAGGCACACTTCCATCTTAACGGTCACAGTGGAGATTCACAGTAGAATAACCGCCCAGATATGGGGGTTGCCGTGAGGAAATGCGGGAGAGGCTGACACCCTTTTTTTCCCAATTCCCCAGAACCGCATGGTTCCTATTTTTGGCAACATCGCCCCAAATTTCGCCACCACCATGAACCCAGACATTCCCATCCTTCACCACGAGGGAGTGATCTAATCTATAATTCTCCGGGGTGGGCCAAAAAAATAAATAACACAATAACCGAAAGAGGATCTCACGCGCTCATTTTGCGGTGCAATGCGAATCAACCTTGCTTACCTCCCAAATAAAGAAACAAACCCAAATAAAGATTAAAAACCACCCAAGAAGACCAGGTTTTGGCTGTCCGGGCCAGCCACCTAAATAAACGGGAACAAAAATAGAGAAGTTCCTAAAAAAGAAAAGAAAATACGAAGGCAGCAGAGCCACAAGGAAAGTATCCGACGGGAGAACGCTAAAAGAAAAGAAGAAAAGGAGGAAAAAAAGGGGGGTTGATAAGATGTAGAAACGAGTGTTGAATAATACTGAATCTCTGATTCAGGGTGACCTAAACCGCAGCAATTCGGACGAGGTGCGAGATGGCCCAGTAAACAAAATAACGCAGAAACAAGACGCGAGAAGACAACACAGAATCAAAAGGGTGTGAGCGAGCGCGCTTAACCTTCTTTCTTTTCTTTTTTTTTCTTAGCCTACCATCGCGCCCTGTCGGCAATTGTTTCTTCTTCCGGAGGGGCACGAACAGCGCCAGTGGCGGCGGCAGTTCCTTGCTCTTCGTTTCCGCCCATCCATCCCTCCTTGTCACTCCCCCCCCTTGTCGTGGAGCTGCTTTCTGGAACAGGCGCGCGAAGCGCTGATGGTGCCTCCTCCCGGCTCAGTAGCCTGCACATCCGCCCAGGAAGGATTTTAAGCAGCATTTCAGTGAAATCAGAAGCCATCAGCCACCTTGTGATCTCAGCCACTCGGCATGGAGCTCTAAAATATCCCCAAGGACGACACCCGGTTCGAAATAAGCAAATTCAGCATATGGGGTAGAAGGACATGCAGGGCTCCATCGTTATTTGCGTGTGGAAATAGAGATACTGAAAAACCGAACTACAGAATTTCTATTTGCGAGCCAAGAAACATGGCTCACATGCACCATGCAAGGGTCGCGAGAGCGTGCATGCAGAAGGATCTCTTAGCTTCCCGGCAGGCAATGAAAAGGGGGAAGTGCAGAAAGGAAAACCCTCATCCCATTCCTCCAGGCAGCACAAGGCACTGCTGCCTGGAACGGGTCACCGCCAGCCGTCGAAGGCGGAAATTCTACGGCACAAGAATAAGCAGCAGATCATATGGCATACCTGGGAAAAAGAGAGGCCGAAAATTGGGGGACTTTTCGAAACCCATCCTGAGATAAAAAAAATAAAATAAAAAAACAATATTCCAAAAAAAAATAGTGTGGAGATATCAAGCTGCCGGAGAGGGCCAACGATTATTTGAAATTTTTTTGTATTGATTGCTCTTTGTTTTCTCTGTTCCATATCTCTCATCCAGGTTCATCGTATCCAATAGTTGCTCAGCCAGAGCACGTTCTTCTGTTCCCTCGAACCAGTCGTAAGAAGAAGAAAGAGCCAAAGGCTGAGAACCAAAGAAACTAGAAACTAGACGTGTCGACGGAACAAGAGAAGTTCTGTGCGTTTTTATCTTGTTCTAAACTAAGTAAGTTTCGTGTGTGTCTGTGTCTGTATTTTCTCCAAAAATTGCCAGAATTGTTGGAAAGGTAACTGAGTGGTGACGAGTTTGGTCCCGTGCCCTGCGTTTCCCAGAACAAGGCATAAACGAAGAAATCCCAACGTGAAATGTCCCGCGGAACAGTGACAGAAAAAAGAGCGAGTCGGCCAGCGGCCCCCTCCAATTTCCCTCATGTGCCTTCCAGCATTTCCTGTGAAAGTTCGTTCGTTATCCGTTGTCTGAGAAAAGAGAAGGGGGGGTTGTCCAAATAAAGAAAAAAAAAACAAAAACCAGAAATGGAACGAAAAGTCCAGCTATCTGCTTCCAGAGCAGCACATTAGGGGTACAATAGAGAACACGCAAAACCAGAAAACAGATAACAAAATCCCAACAAGCGCTTCCAGTATGCCCATCATGTGAAAGAAAACAAACTCCGGAAATGACAAGCCCGTGTATCCCAAAAGTGCCGTACTTTTCGATCCGTGTCCTTTCCCGTTAATAAAACGCCTGGTATGAAACCTCTTTTCCTCTAATGCCAAAAAAAAGAAAAAGGAAACTAATTGAAACAAAACCTAACCGTTGCCCAGGTTGCTGAGGTATGGTAGGTGGTTGAGCCCGTCAGTAAAGAAGGAAAGTGCCCTCAGGGCGAGTGAAAGATGATTGCCGAGTCTTGTTGGCGCAAGGGTCGTTACGACCCTTGCGCCATCATCTTTCTACCGCTGATGAAGTAGAAAAAAAAGACACCGCCAATTTCAGAAGAAAAGTAAGGGTAATAAACCGAGGGGTATTAGAAGGTCATTAGCCCCCTAACACGTCCCAATGCAAGTCCCCAAAAAACGCAAATGCGATGTCCTTTGCCGATGCTATGCTCCCAAAATGAAAAAAAAGGGGGGGGGGAATTTGAAAAGAAAAAAGGAAGAGTAAGGGGAATAATAGGAAAACAAATAGATGCCAATAGAAAGAAAGCTGTATGGGCATTTCGGAGAAGCCAAAGAAGAAAAGAAGGACGCCATAATGCTAGAAGCATTGTGGGTGCTGAGCGGTCAAGTGGTGGCGAGCAGCATTTCGAGCATGTTGTCGCATGGTAGTTGTTCTTGACCGCAGTAACGTCCGTTCTTGTATCGTCAGAGAAGAGTCAGGTCTCGGGTCTCTTCTCACTTTGTTTCTTCGTCATGTCTTCGGCAATGGTGGTGGTGTTTTTCGTGTGTTGCCAAGCGGGTAAGCGGTTTGGAGACGAGGATGCGGAAAAAGGGAGAGAGACGTCGGGGACAGTAACCCAGTGAAAAGCGCCATGTTTGGAGATCTGCTCTTCTGAAAACGGGAAGAGAGAATCCACGTGAGGCAGCCTTTTCGTTTGTTTCGAGGCTGGATTATGGCGGAGCGGAGCTTGACTTGAGACGATCGTGGCCGACAAAGAGATACGAAAGCTGGGAGGGAGAGCGCACAATAGACGGCCTCATGCGGAAAGAGTAGAGGTAGCGCACCCAAGCCCAGAATTCAAAGATCTCAAAGGGTGACAGATTCCACGAGCGACACCCCAGTACCGAAGACAAGACGTTTCACCGGCGCTTGGTGCTCTTTTGAGACTGGCTGCTGTAGTAGCCCGAGTCCGAGTAGGTGTATGTGTCTGAGCTGTATGCCCCTTGCGGAGGCTCCGAGTGATCAACGCATGTGTATCCTACTGGAATTGTCCGCTCCTGGACCTTGTGGCCAGACTGGCTGTATGCGGCACAGCGGTCTACCGCGTGCTTGTAGTAGACACAACCGCACACGGAGAAACGCTCAACTAAACGGTAGCACATCTTGACGAGCTTGCTTTGACGACGATTTTGACTTTGTAGCAGCTTCTGTTGCTTGGATCTAGGTTGAAAGATAGATGGGCCTCGGGTGAGCTTCAGGCTTGATATTGCTCTCTGGTTGTTGCTTCTTGTTGATCTGAAGAAAACAGGGGGGAGAATGAAACGGGGAGGAGAAGAATATAAATACAACTATGAGCTGAGGAGAAAGATAGACAAAGGACGACAGACGAGTATGCCAGTGAGATCACCTCGTATGTAAATAGCAGGGGGAAAGAAGAATGGAAAGAAGGCAAATGGCAAAACAGTTGACTGGGTGTCAAGTCAAAGACAAGAGTGAGATAAAGAATAAATAAAGAATAGAAATCCCAAATAGGCGAACTGAGGTGGCTCAGTTCTGTGGCATTGACCGGGGGGAGCGGAGTGATGGAGGCACGAAGGACAAGAGGACAACAGGACAGCCGGAAAGCAGAAGATCACAAGAAAGATAAAAACAAGGGGAATAAAACAGAAAGAAAAACGAAGGCAACAATCCTATGACTGTTTCAAAAAAAACACGAGGACAAATGAAATGGGTTGAAGAGGAAAAAGAAGGATGAAGATACTCATAGCGTGAATACCAGGGAGGGGGTGAGGATGGCCTCGGAGCCTTATAGTCCTTGGTAGCCTGGTCAGAAGGCTCGTCATGAGAACCATGTCGACGGCCGAAGAGAGGGACTGCTCTGCCAGGCAATGGAGCCAGTAAGCTCGAGAGGTGACTAAGGCGTACTTGGCATGGATGCAGCAACTAGTGCAAGAAAGCGATGCAGGTGCAAGTAGGCGCAGGCACAAGAGTGAAGGATAAGGGAGTTGACGAGAAAGGGTGTTGAGGGCAGTTGAGTTCCTGGCTTGCTTGGGTTGGCAAAGGCGCAGTCGGAAGAAGAGGGAGGGGCGTGCGTGGTGTGCATGTGTGCGTATATGGCAATATTGAAGGTGTGGATGCGCATGTGGGCGTGTGCATAAGTGCGTGGGTTTAGCGGCAGATATGAGTCCTAGAGAGAATGAGAGGGCAGAAGAGAGCCAAAATAGTTTCTACAAGGCTCACCAGGCGAGAGACAGGTGGAGAACGTCCGAAAAAAGGAAAAGAAGAAAAAGAAGAAAAGAAAAAGAAGAAATTAACAGCGGGTAACAGCAGATAGGAGCAGAGCGGTTCACAACAAGGACCATTGAAAGGGACAGCGGAGATCGTGGAAAAGAACAGAAGGCCGCAGAAGGACAAAGTCGTAGAGAGCCTTGAACACAGTCCTGGGAATTGAGCAGGAGTGCCGAGGAGCGTGAGAAAAAACGAGGCACGAGAGGGTGAGAGTTGCGACGAAGCAGGGGTTGGTCAGTCGTTATGCGGCCCTCTGGCAAATCGTCGCCGTGGGATCGCGGTACAACATTGGCGTCGATGTGGTGTGAACACTGTTCTGCCCTACGGCCTGCATTTGCGTCTGCGTCTGCATCTGCGTCTGCGTCTGCGTCAGAGGCTGCGGGCGCCGTTTCTGCGACCGCGGCGGCCGTCTGCGAGATCCCGTGAGAATGGGATGCACCATCACTGCAGGACAGAAGCATGGAGCGCCGGCCCTGGTGGTAGTGCAAACAGGAGCGAAACTGACAAAACCTGCAGTCCCTTCCGCCGTCCACAGCAGCCGCATCTGAAGCGCATCGACAACATTTGTCCTCGCTGGAATGCCTGCAAGCCACGAGGAAGGCAGGACAGTGCAAGGCCCACAATCCTCGTCGCTAGCACATGGTGGATAGCTTCGGGCGCGCCGTCCACTGCTGTGGCATCGCTCGTAACCGGCGAGCAGTGCTATTCGAGGACACGGGTCGTCTCCCTGCCGGGCTGCTCCACTGCCTAAAATGGATCCCGTAAAGGGAATGGTGCTAAAAACGACTACTCGTACGAGTAGCTGGGCGTGCCTCCGTCCCAGGAGATGCTCGTCGTGGTAAATCGGCAAAAGTTGGCTGCGATTCTGACGAAAGTCCCCCCCGTCTGATGACCAACGCCATTTCCCATTTGCGACTGTCCGATTCACTGCCGTCCAGTCCTCGTTTTCGCATTCCCGGCGCATCGTCTGCCTGGAAACTCGGCTCTGGTGGGATTGTTGCCTGGATGTGCGAGGAAACCAGCCCCCTGTCCTGGTTCCCTCTGTATGCAAGTAAGACTGGGCTGGGGACAGGGAGATGACGGACGAGACACAGACAGGGCATAGGCTGGGTGCCGGCCTGTCGCAGAGATCGAAAATAGCACTTCCCCCTTTGGTCGGGTTCTTTTCTTTTTTCGTCTTTTCCGTTTGCCTGTCTCTGTTTTGCTGCGATGCAGCAATCAGAATGCCGTCCGCAGCGCCCTTCCACGGCCCACCCCTGCTGCTGTTTTCGGTTCTAGCGCTCAGTGGGCTGTGGCTCGGTGGCTGGTGGCATGCTCGGTACTGGCTGTTCTGTTTCTCTTGGGCGAGGTTCTCAACGTCCCAACGCCTCTGTTTCAGAAGAGCAATGGCAGAGGGACGCCTCGGCCGGCTTGTGACAATTGCACCTGGTGGCTGACTGTGGCGTGCTTGTTGCCATTCTCGGCTTTTGAGGCTGGCTCTAGCACTGCAGCTGGGCCACTGCCGTCGCTGTATCGATACTGGCGGCGCTTGAGGGAAGTACGGCATCTCGAGATTCAACAATCATCGTGCAGATCTGGCGAGGGCCAAGCAAGTAGCTGAGGCTGATGATATCGATGTCGAGAATAATGAGGCCAACTTGAGTCGCATCCAGAAGGCCTCCCTCTCGAAGCGCAGGCTTGTTTCCCAAAGCGGTGGAGCTGGTGAGAGCCGTGGCATCGTGGTCGCTCTGTCTCACCGGCGCACCCGCTGGAAGTCTGTATGCTGGCTCGATCCGCCGCAATCGAGGATGTGCCAAATTGCCAGCCCTGGGCAGTCCCCTGGCTAGCCCAACTGCAAGACACAAACAGCAGACCTGACGGGCCGGGCCAAACAGACGTCCCAATTGCACCTCTGCTTCCATGGTTCTCGCCCGCTCACCGTGCCGTGCTGCGTAATTGCTCGTACTTCGTAATACTCGGGCATGGATCTCTCGGACCCCACCCCAGAGTGGCAAACATGGCCGTTTGATTACTCGATGGGGCACCCGCCCGCCCGCTTCTCGCGCCGCAAAAAGGTGCACCAAGAGGAGCTGCTCGTAAATCCAAATTTGGCCGCAAAGCAGCCCTGTGGGCTGTGGCTGGGGAGTGCCAGTACCCGTAGAGGGAGACAGACGCAGAGCGCCGGTTCGTCGGCCGTATTTCGCGAAAGATTCACCATACTGCGTAAAGGTGCTGGCGTAGCACCCCAGGGGCTTATTCTGGCAAAGCAGGCCAGGTCCTGGCATGGGTCCTTTCGGAGGCCGTGATTTCCGTGCGACCTTGATGCCAGAGCGAGCGGACAGCAGGGCAGCAAGCCATACACTCGACCTCTGTCCTCCGTATTCCGTATCTTGGATCCATCTCAATTGAAGGCCCAGAGGTTTTCGACGGTCTCCCTCCTCCTCCCCATCGGCATCTCACCCACCCTCACGCCCTTGCTGCTCCCCTGCCCCCTGCGTTTGGGGAGGCCACAAGGAGGCCCTGTTCTGTTTTCTGGGAATCTCTCCCAGGGCTGGAAGGGGGGGGGGGGGGCGGGGGGGGGCATTGTGAGTGAGACGGCCCAGATAGAGGGACAAGCCCAGGCCAAGGACGGCAGGGCGAGTGATCGCTCGGTGGTGGCCTTGCATTGTGCTCTGGCTGACTTGAGGCTGAGGGGCCGTTTTTAGCTTGTGGCGAAAAACGGACGGATTGAGATGGATGGTGGTCATGGTCGAGTCGAGCAGAAACTCGAGCGCGCAAAATGGGCGAGCCGTCCTTGTCGATGTCGACTGGCAATGCACCATCCGCATCGCTACGGGGCGAAGAACAATAGCCTTCCTGCTCTTTCCGGACAGGGCGTGGGGTGACGTCTGCGAACACCGTGCTGTGTCTTTTTCACCTGTATCCTTCCTGGTAGGGAAGGTGCGCCCCGTCCGTAGCGCCCCGTAGCTTCTGTCTTAGTACGGGACCTTTAATACCCAGCGCCCGAGCCAGATGCACCATTTGCACGATCGCAGGTTCCGGGCGGAAAGGGCATAAACGCAGGCTGTGCTCAGATATCCTACAGGCACCAGTCTGCTTCCCGCTGGGACGAACTCATTGGCCGGTTCCCGAGCTCAAGCTCCCATTTCTGTGGTTGATATCCGTCCGCGCGAGGAATATGCCAAAATTGAGCAAGGAGAAAGAGCGACGGGGCGCGCCGACTTGCCAATTGCTCAAGAGCAGGGCGGCGGCTTTCCAACGGTTGCTGTTTCCATTCCTGTCCTTTCCGCCACAGCACAGGTCCACGGCATGTTCTGGCTCCGTCTGCTGACCACCAAGCGCGCCTTCCCCATTCTGCCGGGTTTGCGCTGCCCATGCCGTCATTGCTTCTATTCTTAACCGCAGTCAATCTTACAGCGGGCTCTGCCTAAGAAGCGACTTCTCTTTTGGGATATTCCCCGCCCCCCTCTCCCATTTTGGACCTCAACTTTACTATGGCATCGGCCGCGATTGCGTTCTCTCCTGTATTCGGTATACCCTTTCAAACTCCCATTCTCGCGAAAGTCCAGCAGCCGCGAGACAGACAGCCAATTCGCTTTGCGAGCTGCATTGTCTCAGATGGCCCACGGATGTGTCTTACACTACACCCCGCTGTGGGCGGGAGCTCCCAAGAGGGTGGGCACAGCGAGAGGACGTTTCGAGAAATTCAGACGATTTGCTGCGACCACACCCCTTGGTCCGGTCTGGCACACCACCACCCACTTTTCTCTCTTCTGAAGGAGCACACAAGCCCGAGCCCTCCCAGGCTCGCACCGAGAGGCTTTCTTTCTGGTGACTCGCCGCGGCTCCCCGAGCCTTCTCGTGACCACCCGGAGGAGGCGCTCCAGGCACCTGTTTGCGCCAGGCACCAATGTCGAACGAGAGTTGTCTTGCTGCCGCATGACCGTCGACGAGCATCCATGACACAATTTCGAGGACATGCGGACCGAAGAACGCCTTCTGGAAGGCTCCAATTCCAAAAAAACCGGGCTTCGCGTTGAAAAAAAGAAACGAAAAAAAGAAAAAAGAAAAAAAGGAAAAGAAAAAAAACAAGGAAAAAAGACCCGAATGAGAATACCAAAAATGAATGCCACTACCTCCTCCGCCTCATCCACCGCCCTTGCCGAGAACCCACCGTGCCTCAGGATGTCAGACGGGAAGGATGGTGATGGATGGGAATGGTTGACAATGGGAGTCAGTTCGAACGTGCAAAGCACCATACAGAAGCCCGCGAGCGTACCACAGGTGCAAACCGGCCGTCTCCCAGCAGTCTCGCTCGGTCAATAGAGTGTTGTAAACTGCAGCCTGCAGCCTCAAGACGGGCCTATTTCGCGAATGCGAGAGAAGGACAGAAAAAGTTAGGCCGAGGTGGCTCAGCCTCTGCCTGTCTTTCCAACCAATGGCACAAGATATCAGCTTCCTCCAAGAGACGACGCTGCGGTAACGAAATGCACAGCATTGTGCAAGAACCTAAGCAAAGGTAGCAATTGCATCTCTTTGTTTCAGTTTGTTTTGTTTGTTTTGTTTGTTTTGTTTTGTTTCTTTTTCCCCGGTTTGATTTTCTGGGTGGCACTCCAGGGCTATCCTCAGATAGTTATCAATCGCTGACTTTGCAAGTTGCTTCGGCTGGAGAGCAGGCTGACTCGCCCTGAAGCGAGCAAACGGTCTTCCCATAGATGAACGCTCCGCCGTCGACCCTTTGCCATTCGAAATCAACCCACCCTGCAGATCTTGACACAAACGCGACCGATGCTCTTCGGCCATATCGTCCTATCGACCCAAGGGCACAAGATGTCCCGCAGAAGGGTTATTGGCCAGATGCAATGATAATGGCCCCTTTGAAACTGCTGCCTGGTCAGAGTTCCCTGCCTGCATCTGCAGGCTTGATGTAAATGGGCGCTCGTACGGCCAATTACTACAGACTCGCCGCGGCCCCTCGGCGCTTCATGCTCTTCTCATGTCGGGTTTGAGATCAACATGCAGACCATCAGGCGGCTTACAGCCTGCCAACCACCAACGCGAAATTTGGTTTCATCGTCCCAAGCAGCTTGCCCAAGGTGTGTGTGCAGTCGCAAATGTACCTGGCATGATTGCACCCCATCGATGCAGTTTTGTTTCTGGTTATTCCTGCATGTCTCGGTCGGCAGCACCAATCTCTGCGCTGTTGCTGCGCTCGCGGGGAACATTTCAACGCCTGCGTCGGAAGACAGCCAATCAGACACATCTTCAGCCTTAAACAGGACCTTTGAGATGGTGTGTTTGCGATCCATTTTGTTGGGAGAGGGTCAGAGCAGGCACAGAAGACGGGCAGGCCTCTCAGAATCTCTAAAACCGGCCAACCACAGCCCCGGCTTGCTTGCCCAGGGCTGCGCCTCAACCTTTGGCTTCCGGCCTGTGGGGCCGATGAGGCCTTGTGGTTTGCTCGCACTTGTCGACCCCCGTGCATCCATCCAAACATCTCTCTTACAGGGTCCAATTGGGGACGGAGCAGGCTGTTAGCGGCCCCAGCCATTCCCAGCCAAGTGGAAAGGAGCCACCCTTGCCTTGGACCCTGCGGAGCTACGGCCTCACCGGCAGATGGACCCAAAAACGACGAGGGGCATTGCATCATATTTCGGGGCTGATGGGGCAGGGGAGCCTATCCTCTTGGGCGCTCTCGATTCCTCGCTTACACGGAGATCAGTTGACAAAAACGTGTCCAACGTGAATAGCAGCGGTCCCCGTACGGAGTTGTGCAGACTACGAGTAGGATACCACATTGCGGCGGTTCTCTACGAGTACGTCGTAATTACTCCACAGGTTTCTGACATCGCCATCCGCGCCGCCAGCGCCCGCCCCTTGCTGCTCCGACTCTGCTCGCGGTCGGATGATGAAATCCACTCTGCCGCGACTACTGCTTACTTCGTTCTTCTTCCTCTTCCCGGTTTGGAAATGGCCAGACCAGGCCCAACAGGCATCCCCAGTCTCAGCCTTGGACACTGGCAAACATTTGCTTCCTGTTGGCTCGTTGCTTCCCCGGTGACAGCAGTTAACAACATAACGGTTTGCCACCCCCATGTGATTTCCACTTCGAAACCAGTCATCCAACGGCGGACAGGAGGCGGCTACGGTGCCATTGCATATTCTTGATGCATACACCTCTCCATCAGAGGAAGAAGAGGAATAGGTATTCGGCGCTTTGGATGCCTCTTCTCCTTCTCTGGGATGGGGTGGCTGGCAAGGTTGGCCATGCTTTGGCATGGCCCCTTCGGCGATTGTGAAGAGATCTTTCTGCACGTTTTGTTGAGACTGATCTTTCCGAGACATCGCTGATTTCCAAAGCCTTGTGGGATCCGTTTTCCCATTTTCGAAGTATTCTCTCTACGACATGAGGAAACTGTTGAGTTGCGACTTCAGCTTGGTTTGGCAGCCAGAAGCATCTGAGAGCCGGGCGTGGGTTTGGCCTCCATGACTCCTTGTTCTGAAGAAGAAAAAAGACAAGAAAGAGGAGCAAACTACGTTCCCTGTGGGCGACAAGACAGCATGTGAATGGATACGCCTGAAGTCGATATGCAGCAAAGTGGAAACGCTGTGCAGCATGTTTTACTGATATTCTGCATGGAGGGATAATATGCAGCAATAGGTGAGGCAGCGAAGGGGGAGCAGAGAAAAGCGCTTGTGAGACACAAGGGACGGGCTGGAGAAAAAGCCTTGCCTGATACGCTGGGCACGCAGAAGGAAGAAGAATGCCTTGCGAATCGGGAATTTGTTTCCAGTGGGGGGGGGGAGCCGCTGTAGACTCCACCGGCACTAGCTGTCTTGAGCTTGCGAGAGGAGCACCGACGAACGCAATATGCTGTAAGCAGGAAATACAAGGCATCTCCTCTGAACAGAGAACTGCAAGTCCTCCGGCGGCCCGCTTTTCGCACCTGCAGGTGAGAGGAGGTCGCAAGGGACGAGAGAGACGAGAGACGCGAGAGTGAGAAAGAGGTGAGCAGAGCGATCTTACAGGGAAGAATGTGGCAAATTTGTCCTGTGAGTAATAGCACTGCTGCTGCCGCGAACTGGCGATAGGGGATCCTCCCCTTCCCCTCTCCCTGGCGCCGTTCTGTGGCTGGCAGTCCTTGGAGAACGGCCCATGCCGCCACCAGCGCCCGCCAACGGCCCAGGACTCCCCTCCCAGGCGGCCTCCGGCCCTCTCTGGCATCTAGACCCCTTGCGACCTCCAACGTCTCCCGAGCGCTCCCCTTTTTTGCAGCATCGCCGTGCATGAACAGGGCAACATTTGTCTGCTCGCCCGGTACCTGGTTCGTCATCGTGTCCCTTTCTTTTTGATTTTGACATGTGATTGTTGCGGAGAATTGCATTTCGTTCTGGGGGCAATTCAAACATGCCAAATCTCGGGTTTGCCCTCTTTGCCCGTTGTGCCCGTTGTGCCCTTTCTGCCCTTTGCACGGTTGGGCCCGTTTGGCTTCATCTTCTCTAGTCTAAATTTAGTTTTCGACTTTCTGGGCCGATCTTTGCTATCTTTTTGATAGCGAAAAAAAGTTGCGGAGAAATTGGGAGACTGTTCTTTTCGGATTCTTGGCATTCTTGCATAGCAGATAATATGTATTATTCTAAATATTGTATCACCATCGAACTTATTTTGCAGCCGGCCGTCTTCGGCGCCATGCGTATTGAATTATGTACAGGATGCCCCTTTTATCATATCATGGTCGTGTCCACGGAAGAATAATTGAATCGTCTGCAGGATCGATTGAAAAGCATAAAAAAACAAGAAGAAGAAAAGGTGTATAAAATGGTAGTGAAGTAAAACAAGAAGGCCATAGAAGAGCCAAAAAAAAGACAACGAATAAAAATAAATAACTAAAGTAGGAAAAAAATACGACGGAAAGGCTGTGTGGGATGCAGGGTGGTTCTTTTCTGCTCCCCTTTCCCCGTTCTCTTTGGTGGTATGCCCGCTCATGATGATGGTGATGAAAAAAAAAGATACTGTATATGCATTTGTTGTATGTTTTTTGGTGATGGTTTTTTTATGCGTTTTCCCCGGTTCGTCGCTCATGTGTATTATATCTCCTCTTCCACCTTCCAAGCTTTCTCGCCCCCCTCCTTTCAGATCATCTTTCCGCCCATTCCCTTTAAACGCAAGCCTGGCGTGAGCAAGACCAAGAAAGAGGCGCCTTCCTGGGCAATATTCTTTTTTCTTCGCCAATTTTCGTGGTTCGTTTGCCAAAAAGGAAAAGAAAGGTCATTAAAGTTTCTCCTGCTCTCTCTCCCACCGTTCTTCCCGATTTTGCCTCCCCTTGCTCCTTCATCACCGCCAAACACACACACACCCCCGCATCTACCGTCATGCACGCCGTGTCATGGCAGCCGCGGCACCGGCTGCCGCCAAATCTGGCTTCGACGCGCTGCTCCCAATGGCACCCCCGCTCACGACGCGGCCCGCGGCTCGTGGCAGGTTGCTGGTCGTGCCGGAAGCGTTGTTGCCCCCAGCGCCGCCGCCGGCCCCCACATTCGCACTGGCTCGCTTTCCCATGGTCACGGATGCCGTCGACGAGGACACGGCAGATGTGCGTCTCGACGACGCTGCCATACCATTGATCGACTTGTGCGAGCCAACGCCCAGCGACTCGCGCGCGCCCCCGGTTCGCAGCGCCGGGGGCGCGCCGATCTTGAAATTGCCGCCGCCAGACGAGCCTCCGGGAGGCTCAGGGAGCGGCCGTGGCCCATTGGCGCCGGAGACGGAAATGGTGTGGTGCCTGCGGACGGGCGAACCATCACGGGTGCCCAGGCTGTGGTGGCGCGGCGGAGGGATGACTGCCTTCTGGCCGGTGATGAACTCGTGGCGAGTGGCCTCGTCGGGCTTGAGGCGGCGGTCGGGGTCCCACCGCAAGCAGCGCGCCAAGAAGTCGAGGAAAGCGTCGTCATCGCACTTGATGACCTGCTGCAGCGTCTTGGACGACGGCCGGCGCCGCCGACCCTTGGACGACACCGTCAGACGCGGCTTGCCCATGCTGTCAAAGAACAGCTTTTTCCGCGTGCTCTTCTCGATCAGGTGCTTCTCGGGGGGGCCAAAGACCTCCATGATGCACGCCAGCTGCTCCTGCTCGTTCTCGCCGGGGAAGATGGGCACGCCAGTGAACAGCTCGGCCAGAATACAGCCCAAACTCCACATGTCGATTGGCATACCGTACGTCATGCCCAGAATTACCTCGGGCGACCGGTAGAAACGGGACTGGATGTACGTGTAGACCCGCTCGTTTTCGAAGCAGCTAGAACCGAAATCGATCACCTTGATCTCTGTGTGCAGCGGGTGTCGCAGGAGGATGTTCTCGGGCTTCAAGTCGCAGTGGATCACCTTGTGCTGTTTGAGGAGATTGAGCGAGCTCAGCATCTGCTTGGTGAAGCGCCGGATGAGCTTGATCGAGAAGCCGCGGAACGCGTTCGCCTTGATAAATTCATAGAGATTCATGTCGAGAAGCTCAGTCGAAATGCAGAGATGGCCCCGGAAGTAAAAGCTGTGCGTGAAATTGACCATGCTATGCTTGTTTTTGGGGTCCTAGTAAACCTATTAGTATAATGAATGCGAAGAGCAGGAACTTGGAAGAAAGCAAATACATACCCATTCGCGGAGCTTTTGCAGGATGTTGACTTCGACAAGAGCCTGCTGGTGGAACCGCTTTTTGTTTCGAATGATCTTGACCGCGACAAGCACACCGGTCTTGTGGTCGATGCAGCGGACAACCTGGCCAAAGCTGCCCTTGCCCAGGAGGTCGATAATCTCGTACCGGTACGCCAGGTGGTCACCCGGCACAATGGCATAGTCGCCGCGCTCGTCGTCGTAGCCGAAGTTGGGCGTCTTCTCCGAATCGAGACTGCCGCCAGCCACCTTAGCGGCATTTTGAGTGCCGCAGAAGTAGATGTCGTTGTAGTCCACAATCTCGCCGCGCTCATAGACGTTCAGCATAGCAATGCGGGTGGCCTCCTGCGCGCTGACGCGCTCCTTGGGGGATGCGCGCTTGCGTAATGCGTCGAGCGTACGCGCCGCCAGTTCAGTTTCCTTCCGCCGCGCGCCTAGCTTCCGGATCTCTTCTTCTGCAATTAGGTCATCGGTGTCCAAATCTGCCGTCCACATGTCGTGGTGGTGATGTATGGACGCCGTAGAGAGTTTCGTCTTGAGGATCTTCTGCATGACTGAAGAGGCGTGGGAGTGAGTGCCACTTGATCCGATTTCCGTTGCCGTCGGCATCGTGGAGGAGCCGTCCTTTCTGTAGTGGCGGTCACCGCCCGTCCAAGAGTCCGTCTTTACATTGTCGTGGGCCAGAATCGCGTTCAGACTAGACGCAGAGCTCTTCCGGCGTCTCGATTCCAAGTACGCTCCCGATGTCTTTGCGGAAGTGGATGCCGTAGGGGTCGGGCTCTTCTTCGCGGAGGGAAGCTGGTTCAACGTTGCGGATTTCGGGACGCGCGGCGGCGGCGGCATGCCGTCGTGCTTGTCGTTGCTGGACGCTTTCCGTTGGTGGCTATGAGCATGATGGTCCTGCTGGTGCTTCTGGTCTGAAGGCACTGGCTCTGATGGCTTTTCGGAGATCGAACCTCCGTGGATGCTGAGACTGGACTTGGAGTTGCTCCGCTTCCATGAAAGGCTCAGTTTCCGGCGTAGGGATGAGCCAATCGATGACGGCGTTGGTGGTTCATCGGGGCTCGAGAGTGGCGGCGGAGACTTGGGTGCTGGTGCGACGACAGTCATGGCCGATGGCATGGGGTCCATCGTCATATACGAGGCGTCTTCAGAGCTGATGATGGTGCTCGCAGACCCGAGCGGAGCAAAGGCCCTGGATGGCGTGGGCGCAGGAGCACGGGGCCCGGATGGCTTGCGCATCGCTGATGTCGCTGAAGATGGTATTGGTGGCGGAATGGGTGTAACGAAGGAAGGCGTCGCGTAAGCGCTGTCGCTGTCATCAACGGGCGTCTGTGAAGTTTTGAAGTAGGCGGAGTCCAAAGTGCCTCCCTTGGGCGCCGATGTCGAGAGGAAGGGCGAGATCGATGGTTTATGAAACGAGGACTTCTTGTTTGGCATAGCAGCTATGAAAAACTCAGAGCTCGTTGTGTCACCGCCGTTGGCGCTTTCGTTGCGCGTGTGGTGGTGAATAGACGAACTGCTGCGCAGTGTGGTGGTGAGATCAGCACGGTCTTCATTCCGGTGGCGCGAAAAGAAGGAGCCCTTGGAGGCAGTCATGGGTGTCGTCGGCGTCTTTGCAATGAGACGGGATGGCGGCGGGCTCAGGTTCCGGTCGGGTGTGGCTGCGCTCTGCTCTTGCAGGGCGGCGATCTTGGCGGCAGTCGGAGTGCTTAACGGCATGAGGTTGATGGGAGGCAGGCGCAGCGGCTGGAGGTTCTTCTTGTTGCTATTTGTCAACGAGACCCCGTTGGTCGTGTGGTTTGTCTTGTCGTAGTCCTTCCCTGCTCGCGTGCTCGGCTTCCGCTGGATCTTTGCAGGAGGTTCGAGTCCCAGCGGTTGACTGCCCGAAATGCTTGCGGTAGATGAGCTGTGGGTGCTGCTGGCATCAAAAGCCAAGTTGGACTTGCGCTTCTCGAGGAAGGATAACTCAGCCGGGGACACCTTGGGCGACTCGTAGACCTTGGGAATGGCAGGCACGGGGGGAACGTCTTCGTCGTCGTCAATGTTGGGCGCAGACGTGTGCATATTTAACGCCTTTGGAGCAGGCAAGCGAGAGCTGGTGCTGGCGATGCTCGACGTCCCAGCGCCCTGTGGTAAGCGTGGCTGTATCGATCCGGTCGAGCTTCTCACGGTGTTGAAACTCATGGACGAGCCGACGGAGAAACCCGAACTGTAGGATTTCCGATTGGGATCCGGCGTTGTCCTCGAAGACGAAGGGGTGGAGGTCTTCCGGGGTAGCATCGAAGGGGAGCGCGACGAGGCGCGGATCTCGGCGGACGAAGGTAGTGGCACGGTCGAGGTCTGGACGACATCACGGCTGTTTGCTGCACTGCTGCCACCGTTTCCGCCGGGGTTGGCAGAGCCGTTGGCAGGGGGCATGATGGACATGCGCTTCATTCTTCTCGCGTCGGTCGGACTCACTGTCCTTGCACCGAGGCCCGTCGCGTGTGACGCGTGGAGAACGGGGGCCATGGACATGCGCTTCGCGGCGGCTGAATGGCCAAGCGTAGCTGCTTTGGTACTCGCATTCGCGTTGCTGGTCGAAGCGGCGCTGTTGAAGTTTCCAGTGCTGCTGCTATGGCTGACTGTCCTCGGCGGCCGTTGAAATCCAGCCCCGGGGGGCTTGGCAGGATCTTGTGTCGCGGCAGACATCGACGCTCTTGATGATGGGTGCTGGAAAGACCTAGTTTTCGAGGCCCGCGAGCCATTCAGATTCCTCGCCGCGTCGCTGCCGCTGCTCCCTAACCGACTCCCGCCATCAATGGACGACCGGGCAGAGCCAGCAACGGGCCGGTCCGAGTTTGACGCCAGACTAGGACGCCGGCGAGATGTAGACCGGCCCACGCCCGAGCTGTATTCGGCATCAAACACGCCCGGCCCCACGGATTTCCTCGGCGGCTTGCCGATGTTGCTGTTGGAGACGGGAGGATAGTGGCTCTGGCGGCGCTGGCGCGAGGAAGCAGGCACTGCAGTGCCGTCCGCAATGGTAGAGGACGAGGTGGAGCTGGAGAAGGCATTGCTGGGGCGGGCGTTGACGCTCGGTCGACGCAGTATTGAGCCCGTCTTTGAGATGCGCGAGGATGCTCCTATTGTCGACGTGGACGAAGACTGTGGAATGGCGATGCGGGTGGTCGTGGTGGTCGTGTTTGCGGTCGTTGTTGTGGTTGTTGTTGTCCCCGAGGCCGTCGCTGCTGCCGCTGCCGCTGCCGCTGCCGCCGGGCGCGCGACGGACCCGCCGATGCTGTTGCCGCCATACGTGGCATTGGCAGACTGCTCGACCATGTTGTCGACGACGACCTGGGATTCCAGGATGCTCCCCTGGCCGGATGGCGACGGGAATTGGGCAAGTTTGAAGTCGGTCGAGGCAGACTCGAGGCTGCTCTGGAGGTCGTCGAAGCTGACGGACGGGAGAAAGTCGTATGTCGTGGTGCGGTCGGCTACGTCGTCCTCGCGGTCGAGGTAGAGGCCGTCGTCGTTGTGGACAATCGCAGGTGGTGGTTTGCTATTGCTGGCAGCCGCGGCGCTGGTGCCATTGCTCCGGCCAAAGGAGAAGAGGGAGTGGTTGTTGGAGGACGAGGCGCTCAGCATCGGACTGGGCTTGTCGGAGGAAACGCCCCGAGTTGGCGACTGGTTTGCTGGTCGTGAGCCCGCCTGCGACCGGTGGTTCCTGAGCATAGAGAAGGACGCGGCTGGGATAGGAGGGAGGGGAGAAGTCGCGCCGCTGGGCTACCGGGGATGAGGCGGCGGTGAAATGGGAGACGACGACGATGCCGGCAATGAGATGACCGGTTGGCTGGAGAAGCGGAGATTCAAGGTTAGCAACGTGCAGGAGAGGACGCAGGGCTATTGACGAGGCCGCGTCGTCAGGACAGCCGGTGGATATCCGCTCGGGAGGACCAACATTCGCAGCGACGAAGAGCAAAAGGCGGTGCGGACCTCGACGGCCGCAGGGCGAGAACCAAGGCGCGAACCAAGGCGGGAAGACAGCTCAGTCCAGTCAAGGACCTGAGGGCGTGCAGCAGGCTACCGCATTCCGCAGGCTGGCTGGGTCGCAGAGACGATGGCGAGAGGAGCGAAAGGGGCGCGACCGACGGCAGGACTGAAGAGTCGACGGAGCGAGGGTGGGGTGTCGAGCGCGATGTGGAACGAAAGTAGGTGTCGATGTTGGCGATTCGACACAGGAACGGCCGCTTTTTTAGGGGCGTGGAGATCGGCAGGAAGGGAAAGCAGGCCGGCAGAACAAGGAACACGGAACACAAGGAAAACAGAAAACACTCTGGGAAATGAACGACGACGTCGATACAGACACGGTCGGTGGGACAGGTGCTGGGTGGGCGTGCGGTTCGAGGTGAGCGAGCGAGGAGACGTGTGGTGAGCAGAAACGAAGACGAGACACGGCGAGCCAGAAGGAGAGACACAGCCAGACTGGCCGTGATTTGTTGATGGCGCCTTTCGGGACTAGGGCGACCCTTTTTTCTGTGCTGGGAGCACCGCCGGCATAGGGGGGAATTGGGATTCTCAGGAAGGGATTGGCCTGGGCTGGACGGGAAAGTGGACTCTGGCTAGCGGATGCTGTTTCGGGAAGACTGAAGACAGAGGCAGCGAGGAAAGAGCCACACAGCCAGAGAGCCAGAGCGCCAGCGACAGCAGGCGCGATCCTACTCCGGTAGATACACAAATTGCGACGGGTAACCGTGGGTGGCTGCTGCTGGTTGGCAGCCAACAGCTGCAGAGCGTCCAGGGGCGGGCAGCGCTAGTGGGGCGCCGTTACGGGGCAGCTAGTGTGCGGTAGCAGCCCTGATCTCTGGAAGCTATACGGAGTAGGAGGACCGTTGGCGGAAGGGGCGCGCAGAGGGGCGGGCTAGGATTTCAGGGGACGTGGAGATCAGCACGCAAAAGGGGAAGTGGCGGTGGGAGGAGCGACCAAGGAAGGGATAGAAAGAGAGATAAAAAGAGAGATAAAAAGAGAGGGAAAAACGAAGAAGAAAAAAAAGAAAGAAAAACCGGAGAAAACGAGTCGCTCTTTCCCTGTGCACAGAGTCCACAGCTTCCCCTATTCTGTCTGGCTATGACGGCGGTTCCTATCTTACCTTACTACTCCGTACGTAGCTCGCGCCTTCACCAAGGAAAGCAAGACTCAGACCCACCTGACAGATTGGCGGCATGTGCCATGGCACGGGAAAATGGCCCTGAACGGAGCCAGGCCTCGCAGCAGCCACATCTGCAAGGCACCTGCATCTCTCATTCGCAGGTGCTGTCCCGACTGGTCGAGAGCATTGTTGTTCTGTTTCTGCGACGGACGACGGACCTCTGGGCTTGGGTCATTTCCCCTGTCGGGACGCGTATCTTACATGGACACTGCTGGCTTGCAGCCCAGGAAACGCGAAAGCAATGGAGTGATGACGGAAAAAGTGAAACAAGCGCAGACTGAAGTACGAGCACGGAGGCGTTCACGAGGTGCAGGCATGTGGACTACGAGTGCAGCATGGCCACGCCTGTGGTCGCTACTGGCCGCATGAAGGCAGACTAGCCAGCCATCATTCAACGATGACGATGTATTGCTCCGTACTCATCTGCACATCGCATAGCGACGAGATGGTAATTGAACCGTGAAAACTGAGAATCCAGGGGCCAAATAAAAATAAACTGAGCGGTTGCCGGGGACTAATGTTGTTAGTGCGTACAGGGTCGACGCGCTAGAAAGGGGGTTGTGTGGCAGCTTGGATGCAGCAGGGCAGCACTTTTTGCACTTTGCGAGCGCTGGTCAACAAACGCCGGCGGCGGCGCTGATCCGACGGGTCAAGAGCAGGGAGATGAAGGGGGAAGGCAATCTGGCGATCGCTGGCGGCCCTGGCTGGCTGGCGGCCGAGGCGTTGTTTACGGGGTCGGCAGCCGGCCTTTGTTGATATAAGGGCAGTTTGTTATACGCTGCGCTCTTCGACACTGCTGGCTGCGAATATTGTGCAGATGATTATGGAACGGTAATATAACAACAACGCGCTGGCGTCGCCCGCACAATGGTTGCTGCCGCAGAGGGCTGTTTGACCCTGGAACCGTCTCTCTCTCTCTCTCTCTCTCTCGGTTTAATGCATTCCGGGCAGCCTACGCCGTACTGCCAGGCACCAGAACAAGGCACAAAGTATCTCATGTCAATCCTCGACATTGCACGGCCGCTGGCAGGATGGATCCATCAGAATGGCTCCATCCCAATTCTCACCTCTTTCGCCCAGCCGCCTCGCCAACCTTCTTGCTCGTACGTCGTGCTGCTGGCGCCGACCCGGTCGTCCGTATGATGCGTCTCCCCCATTTCCCCACCTCCTTTTCATCTATTCCAGAGTGGCGGGCTGGCAGTTCTCATGGCGTCTTCTCTGGGAAAGTGTTTTGGACCCTTTGTGCAGACGGGAGGCCGAGGGTATCGCGGCAAGAATCCCCTGTATCTAAAGTGGTTGACGCGTCGCGTCGCGGTGCTGGAATGGGATTGCGGCAGGCTGGTCGTATCTTACTCCAGATAGCTACGCTGCAGGCCGACAAAACGGTCGCAAGGACGCCACGAAGAGATGAGGTGAAAGACACGAACAGCGTCAAGCACAGGCAAAGGACAGGTGGCAATCTCCCATTCCGAGTGCGCGCTCTGGACGGCGCACTGCGTGGATGCCGTATCTTACCTCGTGTACTGTAGAGAATAGGGGTCTGCCCGGTCCCTTTCCGTCGTCGAGGCGCTCACTACTTCGTATTAATGAGGAGCTAACAAGGAGCCGGATCCGTGCTGCTGCAGTAGCGATTGCAGAGACGTCGGAGCAAAAACGGGGCATTTCCACAAGGCCCCGAGAGGAAGGGAAAAACACCTTTGAGAATGCAAGCCCCTGCAGCGCAACGTCGCGCACGGGAAGCCGCTCGAGTCTTGCAGAATATCTCACTTGAAATATGCGATGCGTAATTACACGGGAGCTTTCATCTTGCGTGCATAGCTCGAGCCGTTCTGGTATTTGTATTCTGTCGGTTGTCGGAACGTCCGACCTGACTGAGGTGAAACCTTGGTTGGTGGTAACAAAAGAGACGGAGAAAGTGGTTTTCCTTTAAACGCGTCCTGTCCTTACTGAGCACAGCACATCTGCTGAAAACTTGCAAATACCAGGTCTAGCATTCTCTCCTTGAAATGGCAAGATATCTTAATTGTAGGCATTTTCGATCGAAAGATGGGCAATGAACAATAAGCCAACTTGAGCTTAGAGTGAAATACAAACACAGAAATTTAACCTTTTTCTTTTAAAATAAAAAGGCACAAAAACAAAATATGAAATTATGGCGATGTACGGAGGGAGTACACCGTCTGCCGGGATTGAGCTCAGCTTGTGAACCCGAGCTGACCTGCCTCCCCCACAACTTACCCCAGCGGGCACTTCCCGCCACTAAAACGAAGAGTGGTGGCAGGGAAGGCGCGGCTTTGAACAAGGTTGCCTACAGCAGCACGTGCCGCCAGCTCGCCAGACGGCGCTGACGTCGACAGCTCCTTCTCTGCACGACAAAGCCGAGCATGTGACTTCAACGCCACCACGTTTGAGTAACGGGCAATTCGGATCTCATCATCAACCGCCTACACCCTTCAACAATCCCCGAACTGCGGTTGCGTTTGCATGCCTCTTTGCTCCTTGCTCTCTCTCCTTGCATCACGCATAGCAGGCACAGGAGGCGTCCCATTACCATATCCGCCTCGGCCGCCATGGACGAAATCGCCTACATGTTCCTGGGCGTGCCCGACGACAACGACGACCCGCCCGACGAGGCGTCTGTTGCCGCCGCCGCGGACAATGCGAGCCGCCAAAAGCTTCCGGCTGTCGCAGAGGCTGATAACGACGGCGAGGCTGCAACTACCTCGCCGCCTGCACCGCCAGCGCCGACGACGCCCCGGAAGCGCCGTGGGTTCCGCGACTTTCTCAGCAAGGCCAACCTCCAAGACCAGCTGCTGGACAAGTGGGTAGACCCCCCGGAAGGTATTATCTTAATATGTCACGAAGCGCTGACCCGCTGACGTGATCGCCACGCAGGCTCTTCCAGCAGGTCATCCCCATTGACAGCAGCCACGCCGCTGGCGAGGACGACGCCGACCTGGGCTACGGTGACCCGTCGTTTGGTGCACCGCCCAACGTGGACGATGGCGCCGCTGACACGGGTGGCGGCGGCGGCGGCCTCCACGTTGGCCTAGATCCCGCCGGGGCCGCCGAGGCCACGAAGAAACAGCAGCGCCCGGGCTTCAGCGTCGCCATCATGTCGACCAACTTTCGCCGCTTCAACGCCCGCATCGGCGTCGTGTTTCGGTTCCAGAAGCGCATCGAGCGCCTGCTGGCGTGGCGCCGCGCGTCGCACACCCTGTCGTTCCTGGGCGCCTACACGTTTGTGTGCCTCGACCCGTACCTGCTGACGCTGGCGCCGCCCGCCGTGCTGCTGCTGGCCGTGCTGATCCCCGGGTTCATCACGCGGCACCCGGGCACGTCGACGACCAACACGCCGACGCTGGCGCTGCCCTCCGAGTACTACGCGCGGGGCCCCCCGCTGGCCCCGCCGCGCACGGTCAAGCCGGTCAAGGAGCTGAGCCGCGACTTCTTCCGCAACATGGGCGACCTGCAGAACAGCATGGAGGACTTCAGCGTGGCGCACGACAAGATCGTGCAGACGGTGGTGCCGGCGACCAACTTCGCCGACGAGGCCTTCTCGTCCGCCCTATTCGTCGTGCTGTGCGGCGCCGCGGCGCTGCTGTCGGTGGCGGCACACCTGCTGCCGTGGCGCGTGCTGTTTCTCGTGGGCGGCTGGGCGGTCGTCTGCAGCGGGCACCCCGCCGTGGCGCGGCTGCTGCGGGCGTGGAAGGCGTCTGTGCGCGCCGCCGCCGCCT